>AWWV01015575.1:0-44569 GCA_001974805.1 Corchorus capsularis | reverse complement strand
GATCTTTAAAGCTAATTACTAACATCGCCCTAACAAGGGCAAAATTGTAAATTACATATAAAGAGTATTTCGGTAATTTTATCCACTTAGAATACGATGGTATTGCGCACGTGCTAAAGTTGCTGACAATAGTCGATCGGATTCGAAATCGTTACTCAACGGAATAGACTAGTACAATTTTACTAATTAGGGTAATATTGTAATTCACTAACTCAAGGATAAAACGGGAATTTATGTTCCTACGAACATTACGGAGTAATATTATGTTCATTTGGACTCGATAAAGCAACCGATGTGATTGATTTTGTCAATTTGTTCATAAAGAGGTAAATTCGAGATTTAGCATCCTAAGGACGATTTAGTAACTTTACTTGTCCAAGGGCATTATAGTAATTTCACTTCCAATTTATGGGACCCAAATATTTATCTCCAAATTAATCTTTAATTTTCTTATTTTCTATTATTATTTTCCTAATTTCCTTTTCCTTTTTCATTTCTTTTCTTTTCCTTTTCCTTTTCCTTTTTCATTTTTTTCATTTTTTTTTCTTGCTTGGGCCAGGTGAGGCCCAAGCCTGGCCCTAGGCGCTGGGCCATGCGCTGGCCCGCACCTGGCCTTGGTGCTGGGACGCGCAGGCCCGCGCCTGGGCCTAGCGTTTGGGCCGTTTGGTGCGGCCCAAACAGTCCCTTTTTTTTTCTTCTTCTTCTTCTTCTCCGATAGCCGGATTATTTACCGGAATCTGGAAATTCCAGATTCCGGCAGCCCATATATTTGGCTATTTTGAGCCATTTTTCCACTATTCACACCCATTTTCCAATCCCAATACATAAAATCATCACCCAAACTAACATAAACATATTATAAGCTTCAAAAGAACAAAAATCCAACAATCACAACATCAAATTCCAACTTTTTATTCAAAATCAAAATCACTTACCACAAATTCGAAATTCTCAATTTGTTACTTCTTCAAGTGCCTATTTATGCTTCCAAAATCCTTGCTTCAACCTCCAAACACACACCAAGTTAAAAATCATCCTCATAACAACTTCAAATATAATGATTATAGGCAAAATATTTACCTCTCTTTAAACCAATGAATCTCTCTTATATAACCATGAAATTTAACAATAAAACCCACTCTTGAAAGCTCTAGTTGAGGGCTTCAACTTTACATAAATGCATGTAACCTTTAGGAAGAATTTGAAACGGAATTTAGAGAGAGAAAGAGAGCATTTTCGGTTGGAGAGAGAGAACAAGCTTCAAGATTTTGGCGGAGAAGAAAGAGAGGAAAGAGAAAATGGGCTCATTTATACTTATGGGCAAAAATTACATTTTGGGTCCCATAATTTTCATTTCCTTCAATTAAGTCCAAAACTTCAAAATCTCTTTCAATTCAATCCTCTACTTCACCACATTAAATCTCAAATAAAGTTTCTTAATAAATCCTATGTTAGTAAAAATTAGTTTAGGCTTCACACCAATGGGATCCGGTCCTACTAAAGTCCAATTCTTTTTCCCCTCAATTCCTGTCAAGAGAAAAGAGTTACATCAGGCAATTACATAGGGGCATTTCATGCATATTCAAGCCAAAGACATTCGCATATCATTCTAGTTTAGATACATACATTAGCACTATCCAGCAATCTCAATTTTTCATTTAAGCAAACAACAATCTTGCATTTCAATGTTTTGCATACAATCTTTGGCAAAAAAGAGGAGTGTGATGCATTCGTTCAATCTTAGCAGCATACCTAGTTTAGCATTTTTATAGGCATTCAAAGCAATTTAGCATGGCATCTTCAACAAGCAGAACCATAATGTAGGATAGTCCATTTTAATTCAAATTCATGCATTTCAAACTTGACTTAGAAATAATTACATTGCACTCTTAATCAAGCACAAATTGTCATTTTAGCTAGCATTTCAAGCATTCGCATTACATCATTCTTTTTCAACAGCACGGTTGCATTGCATCAAACTCCAATGAACTCATCTGCAGCACCTTTTACCAACTCACTTTGCAATATTCTTCCATTAAAAAGATGGACAATTTTCTCATAATATATTGGCATCCATTGCATAGCATTAGGTTCATTCACACGCATTTCTACTAATTTATAGAAAGCAAAAACAGAGCAACCATCCATACATTTTTAGTAGACAAACATTTCAAGACAGGAGTCAGCATTTAATCGCAAAGGTCCATGGTTCAAATAGAATGACCCCAAGCAGTGAAATTTCAATTTCAAGAGTTACAGAGGGAAAAGAAAAATTCACCTTAATTTCCAATCGCCAGCTCAGCAACAAACATCACCTGCAAAGAAAATAAGGGACACGTGAGAAGTAAATAACAGCCCACAGCCCACAAAAGGACGAGTGTAGAGCATATTCACTTACTTGGTGCACACGCTCACATGGGAGGGAGACATTCACGCGGGTTGAATTGCCAGTTCCCACCTGCAGAAACAAACAAAAAACAGAAAATTAGCGGGCAAGTAAAGAAAAAGTAAATAGGGGAGGCCTGGGAATAAAAGGAGAGGACAATTAGAATAGTGGAGGGGGGAGTGCTAGGGTTTTAGGGAGGAGGCGGTTAAGGTCAAAAAAAAAAGAGGAGGCTACTGTTAGGAAAAAGAAAAAGAGAAAATTAAGTTTTAGGAGGAAGGGGAGGAAAAAAACAACGAAAAATCTAGGGGATAGTCTTAGAAAGGACAATAGAAAGGGAGAACGGTGGGGTTTTTGGAAGGAAGTGGGAGGTTTTAGAGAAGTGGAGGGTTGAAGAAAAAAGAAAGAAAAGCTTTCGGAGTTCTTAGCTCTTCATTTTACAGCAACACCAAAAAAATATAAAAGAAAATACAAAAAAAAGGGGAAAGCAGAAGGTTTTAGAGAAGGATTGGAGAGGAAAAAGGCTAGGTTTCAGAGGTTTAGCCTTGGGATTTGCAGGTTCATTTGGTGGAATTAAAGAAAATGAAGTAGTTTAGCTCAAGTTGGAAAAAGGGTTTCCCGATGGCGGAGGGTTTAGGTTTCGGTTTAAGTTAAATGTTAAGATTCGTTTGGTCGTTAGATATAGATAAGGGAGGTAAAGAACATACCTTGAAATCTGAGGGACCCGACGGCGGGTTTGAGAGATCGGAGGGCCATAGTTTTCATTCGGGTTGGCTTAGATTCGTTAGGTTTTAGGCTGTTTTTCGGAGATTTGACGGCGGATTCGACTTCAGGGTGAGGAGAGGAAGCTATCTGGAAATTTCGAGCTTGATTGGCGGTGGAAAGTAACTCCGACGTGGTGGCTCGTGGTGGTCCGGGAAGCGGTGGTGACTTCCGACGGTGGAGGTGACGGTGGCTTTTAAAAGGAAGAAGAATAAGTTGAACTCAAAGAGAAGAAGTTTAGTATTTATACTAAACCCTAAAAGCCCATAGCCTTGACCCGATTGGCTTGACAGATCCTTGGGCCGACCGGCCTCAAGTAAACTCTCTAATTTGACTTCAATTTGTTCCTTTTTTTCGCATTTAGGTCCTTTAGGTTGTCATTCATTTCAATGGAGTCTAATAAGTTATCAGAGTGTTCATTTAAGTGTCCAATTTAGTGTAATTGAGTCCTTTTAGTCAGATTTCAGTACAATAGAGTCCCTACAACTTTAGATTCAAGTTGATTTAAAGTTTTTAATTTGGTAATAATTAAGTTCTTAGTTTCAATAAAACTAGGAGAATTAAATTTGGGTTATATGTTAAATCAAAATGATCCCGTGATTGGAAAGGTGGGCGGCTTATTCATGCGTGTCTGAGTTTGCTTGCCTTCTCTCAGAGGCTTGGAAATTTCCGGAGATCGTTTACCATTTATTGGGAGGCGGTTAAAGGTGTTCCTCGTATAATTAATGGGTAGTTAACCTCAAATTGGAATATCATGCATCATGTGCATTTAAGAGTCTAGTGTATCAGTAAATTAAGAATTATAGAAGAAAAGTCTAAAAATGAAGAGAAAGGAAATGGGGTCAGTCAGAAAAGTAAAGAGGGCAATCAGTAAAGAGTAAAGTGATAATCAGAGTAATTAGAAAAGAGTAAAATAGTAATCAGTAAAAAGTAATGATGATCAGTAAAAGGAAAAATGGTAATTAGTAAAGAGTAATAGTAATTAGTAAGAGTAATAGTAATCAGTGATCAGTAAAGAGTAATCAGTGAAGAAAAGTGGTAAAGAGTAAAGAGTAATCAGTAAAGGAAAAATGGTAAAAAATGAAGAGTAATTAGTAAAATGGTAAAGAGTAAAGAGTAAAGTAAAGAGAGATCAGTAAAAAGAAAATGGTAAAGAGTAAAGTAAAAAGTAATCAGTAAAGAAAAAATGGTAATCAGTAAAGAGTAATAGTAATCAGTAAGAAGTAATGGTAATCAGTAAAAAGTAAAAATGTAATCAATAAAAAGTAAAATGGTAATCAGTAAAAAGTAAAGGTAATCAGTGAAAAGTAAAATGGTAATTAGAAAAGAGTAAAAGGGTAATCAGTAAAAAGTAAAATGGTAATTAGTAAAAAGTAAAGAGTAATCAGTAAAGAAAAAATAGTAAAGAGTAATCAGTAAAGAGTAAAGAGTAAAAAGTAATCAGTAAAGAAAAAAAATAGTAAGGAGTGAAGAAATCAGTAAAATGGTAAAGGATAAAGAGTAATCTGTAAAGAAAAATGGTAAAAGTAAAATATTAATCAGTAAAAAGTAATGGCAATCGGTAAAGAATAAAATATTAACTAGTAATCAGTAAAGAGTAAAGAGTAATCAGTAAAATATGAATAAAAATGGTATTTAATAATTTAAGGTGAAAGGAAATAGTTGATATTCAATAATCCTTAAAAAAGAAAAGTAAAGTAAGAAAGGGTAAAGAAGGATATCTAAACAAGGAAAATAAATAAAAGTAGAAAAGTCAGTTTTAAGAAAAAATAAAGAAAAAAAGAAGAGAGTCTAAAGGCATGAAAATATTCAAGAATAGTAGCAACCAATAATAGAAACCCATATTAAGTCTAGACTAGTCAGTGCCGTCTTTTGACGGGTGTCGTGGGGGTGCTAATCCTTCCTCACGCGTACCCAACTCCCGAACCCTTAGCACTCTGGTTAATAGACCGTTTATTAGGTTTAGTGTTACCTTCGCCAAGCCAGGGTTAACATTAGGTTTAATAATCTAATAGGTGGCTAATCACACCTAGGTTAAAAAAGATTAGTGGCGACTCCCATAGGAATTCAGTAGTAGTTTCCGCCTTTAAGTCGTTCAGCGGTAGGGTACGGACCCCCCGGACTCAGACGTTGCGACACACACTCATTATATGCTACACTTTCAGATTGCCACTTCCCTGAGTAGCTCTGCAAAATGAAGAGAATGGGTACAGTACAAAAAGGGTCAGACATTCTAGTAACTAGTGAAATAGAAGACAAAGGCTGCTGGCAACAACCAAGCAAAGTTCAAGTGTCAAACATAGTTTGGAAACAAGAGCATTTCAAACAGGGCACCAAGACAAGCAGAGGATTCCAGCAGCGATTAAGCAACACAGGCAGAGTAAAGGTGGCACTAGATAAGGCAATACAAGAGCACACAACAACAATATTCATCAAAACAAGCAGAAACTCAGTCAAGCTAAGAAGGAACAATTGAAGGCACAAAAGCACAATTGCACAAGTAGATTGCTTAAGTAGGACAAATGAGCATAGCATAACAGAGAATCAAGAGCATATCAGAGTGATTAATCTAACGAATCAGCCATGCTCATAAGGTCAGAATGAACGATGAAATATGATCAAAGGAGGCTCAACCATTAGAGTCAATTAGCAGCAACTATACATATATACTTAATAAGAAGTGTGCATATCCAGCAAACAAATCCCGAATTACAGACAGTTAAAAGAGAGTACTATAAGTAGGGGCGGAACTACTCTTATCATTGGGGTAGCCATGGCTACCCCAAAGCAATAAAAAATATATAGAAATTGCATAAAAATTTAGAAATTGCTACCCCTAGAAAAAATTGTTGGCTACCCCAAAACATTTTTGGTTAAGAAAAAAGTATACGATGGTCAATCAAAAGATAAAATCTAAAGGGAAGGGTTAAAATCACATGGGGTTGTTTAATTAGTAGCGATGTGTCTATTTATTATTAGTATTGACAATTTGTTTCCTAACCACTTAGTCACTTTATAAAACTCACAAAAAGTAAAGGCTTACCCTAAGCCTTATTCTCATTCTCTCAATGAAAATCTTGAAGACAAGACTTCCTAACAGAATGGAAGATGAGTTTCTAGCTGATAACTTAGTTATATATGTCGAAAAGGAAATTACTAGTACTTTTAGTTTAGATGTTATCATAGATGAATTTGATTCGAGGAAAAAACGTAGAATACAACTTGCATAGACGTCTATGGTTTTTCACTATATATTATTGTTTCTGGTAAGATATCTATAGTTTTTCATTATATATTATTGTTTCTTATGAATGTTTGGGTTAAGATTTAATGAAATTATGTTTTCATTTTTCTTGACTTTTATTAATATTTATTATAAAAAAAATTTATTAATATTTTATTTTCGCTACCCCAATACTTGTTTTCTGGTTCCGCCCCTGACTATAAGAAAGGATAGTTGGTACCTCACCTTGGTGCCAGCACGTTAACTCTCTCTCTTATTATCAACAATTCACGGCTTCTCTCTTCACACTCCATACAAACACATACTCACTCTCATCTTCTCTCTCGGAACTCTCCTTTTCTTTCATATCAAACTATAATCTTTTCTCTCAAAACACACCGAATTGAATCATCTCTTCCACACTGAACACACATATAGAGTTCATTTCCCAGTAGCTTTTCTCAAATAAAAAACCAAAAAATGAAGAGAGTAACATTAAGAACAACGTACCTTAAAGCAGAGGTCATCGGGTGGTTAGAAAGACTAGAAGGGTGGAGTTCGGTGTTGTCAAGGCTTCTTTAAGAGTGAAGGACATTCCTTTTCGAAGAACTGATACAATAGATCGTATCAGCGGTTTGAAAGAAGTGATCTGGAGTTGTTTTTGCTGACATCTATGGCGGTAAACCTTCGAGGCGGCGACAACGCCGGTTCATTAGAGGAGAGTTAGGGATTCAGTTAAACAAGGGCATCGACAGGAAGAAGGAGAATGAGCTGACAATGGGGCTTCGGTTTGGGGGGCTATGGTTTTAACCTGGACGGCGACGGAGGGCCGAAGGGCCGAAGGGCGGCACTGTTGAGACTTGTAGAAAGCTAGGGTTTTTCTGCTCCAAGTTGAAGAGGAAGAGTAAAATTAATCGAAAAAGAAGAAGACTGATCGGGGAAGAAGAAAGCAAGAGAGAAAATTCGAAATTAAAGAAGGGTTTGGGCAAAACCGCGTAGTTTTGAGCTTGGGAATTTGCTGTGATAGCAGGTAAGCTTTCTATTTCCTTCGATTTGGTCCCTCCTACTTTGTTTATGCTTTAATTTCATGCAATTTGGGAATGTTATGTTACTGAGTAGTCAATTTAGGGCATATTTTCGTGATTTTTGTTTTTTAATGGGTTTGATTTTAGTTAATAAGATATGATGGATGAATGTTTTTCATCTATGCTCTAATAGTTTACTTTGATAAAGATCTATGCCTAATAGGTTTAAGTTGCTAATTTCATGTCAAAGTTGTGATCTTTATTTGTTATAACATGATGAAAGTGAATAAAAATGATTAGAATTTGGTTATGGTTATTTTCCTTGAAATTTATTTTAGACTTAAGAGATAATCAAGCTTTTAGCTTAAAGTCTTGATTCTTAAACTATAATTGATTTAAAGATGGATTCTTGATCACTTTTTGAGTTGATTTTAATTATAAAGAAGAAATCTTTGATTTAAAGCTTAAATTTTTAGATTAAAATTAGCTTGTAATTGAGTTTTATATCATTATTGGCTAATTTTAATTTGGAAAAACCAACCTTTGAATTAAAAGATCTAATTATTTAGATTAAGAATTAACTCAAGGAGGGGTTGATGGATCTATTTGAATTAATCTTAGTTTGAAAATCAAAACTTGGATTTAAAGGTTTAATTCTTTTAGGTTTTACTAAATTAAGGAAATAGACCTAGGTTTAAACTTGGATACATAATATGGTTGTGTAATTGAGTCCTTGGTTTACATTATTTCTGTTCTTTGTTCCTTGAACTTTGCTAATTGTTTTCCTTAGTGTGCAAAAAGGTCCCCAGTCTGCTCGATTTGGCCCTTAAGCTTTTGTTTCCTTTTGTTTTTAAGTTTTTGGCTTAATTAAGCCCTTGGAATTTGTAATAAGCTTGTAATTAGTGTAGGGGTAAAGTAGAATCATATGCATTCATGTCATACATGCTATATATCAGCTTGCCATACTTGTAGTGCATTAACATTCGTCTTTTGCCGAGATGAAGGGGCTTTCAGACAAATGTAATCGGGTCCGAATTTCTGGGAGCCCTTTCTAGACCGGTCTCTTCCATAAATACCTCCATAATGCGTGGGAAGGGTTTATGGAATTGATTTCGGATAGACTTATATTAATGCATGTAATTAAAATTGATCTTTCATGCATCTTAATCGTCATTCATGTGAGTTAGCTAATTACAAATCAGTAAACAGTTATCTTTTACGATGACGGGTGGGTCCCAAGTAAATGTACTAGGGTACGAATTCTTAGTCCCCGTTTCGAGATTGGATTATCCCCGAGATACCCCATAATGCGTGGTAAGGGTCTTGGGTTAATTTCAAGTATATTGTTGTTTACTGATAAACTAAAATCAATCTATTCATGCATCATCTACATTCATTATTTCTTTTCTTTTTAGGATTAATGAAATTAAGAAAATACAAAAGCATTTTTCAAAAGCAAGTGTTCTCTTATTCAATTTTCAAAATGAATTAAAATTGGTAATCTCAAGAGCTTTTAAGATTTAAACAGAAGTTTTCAAATTCAAATGACACCTAGTTTTAGGATTAGAGTATCAATAAAAGATGGAAAAAGTTTTCCAAAAAGATAAGAAAAGAAGATTTTCTCACCATTTTTAGGAAGACTAAAATGGAAGTTTTCAAAGCAACTTAAAAGACTAAAAAGAAAAAAAAATAAAAGGTTTTGTCACGGCATTTTCAAAATTCTTTTTCGAAGAGAAAAAGAAGATCAACAAGAGAACAAACAGTGAAAGAGAATAAAAAACAGAAATGATCGACGATAGTTCGATCATATTCTTCGAATTCTCGACATGTGTTTAAAAAATGATTTTCTTTTTTCTTTTATAACCCTTTCTGATATTAATCAAGATAAAAGCAATTTTTTAGTGTTAAACCCAGTAGATTTAGTTTAGACTAGAGGTACCGTCGTTTGACGGGCGTCTTAGGGGTGTTAATCCTTTCTCGAGCATAACCGACTCCCGGACCTGTAGAATCTGGTTAAGCAGACCTTATTAGGTTTAGTATTACCCCCGCCAAGCTTAGGTTAATACTAGACTTAATAATATTGTAGGTAGCTAATCACACCTAGGCAAAAAAAGATTAGTGGGGCGACTCCTCTCTCCCAAGTCGTTTCGGCAGGGTTTGGTCCCCCGGACCCAGACGTTTCGACAAGGCCAAAAGAAGTGTTCATGCAATATCTCATATGTTCTATCAACACCAAAGTGACCCATTAAACTCCCTTCATGCGATTCCCTCACAAGCACATAACGCAAAGAACAAGAAGGAACATACAATCTAAATTCTTTAAACAAAAATCCATCATGCTTATAATACTTTCCAAATCCAGAATTTTCAAAGCTTTAAAGATTTCACCAAAATAAACATCACTAGCTTACAATTCCTTAATAAACTCAAATCCAAGAAACTTAGAATCAAGCATGGAAAGTAACACATACCTCCTTGATAAAGCATTGGCTACAACATTCTCCTTGCCTTTTTTGTAGCGCACCACATAAGGAAAACTCTCAATGAATTCAATCCACTTAGCATGTCGTTTGTTCAACTTTTGTTGGCCTCTCAAGTACTTCAAGCTTTCATGATCGGTATGAATCACAAACTCTGTAGGCCAAAGATAGTGTTGCCACGTTTGTGATAGGTTGGATAATTCAATGCAGCCCCATTTTTGGATAATTCAATGCAGCCCCATTATTTACACTTGTCATAGGTTGGATAATTCAATGCAGCCCCATTTTTTCACTAAAATAGGCTATGGGCCCCACCTTGCATTAGAACAGCTCCAGTTCCAACCCCTGATGCATCACATTCAATCTCAAAAGTATTGTTAAAGTTAGGTAAAACAAGCAAATGAGCATTAGTTAGTTTTTCCTTCAAAGTCTCAAATGTTTCTTGTTGTTATTTCCCCCACTTGAATGGTGCATTCTTCTTCATCACACTTGTAATAGGTGCTGCCAAGGTGCTAAAGTCCTTAACAAACCTCCTATAGAATCCGGCTAAGCCATGGAAAGATCATACTTGACTAACGTTGTTGGGTATTGGCCAATTTTTGATAGCTTTGATCTTTTCCTCATCAACTTCTATACCCTGCGCAAAGACCACAAAACCAAGGAAAACAAGTTTGTTTGTGCAAAAGGTACACTTCTTAAGGTTAGCATACAACTTCTCAACCCTAAGTACATCTAACACACAACGCAAATGCTCTATATGATCCTCTAGGTTTCGGTTATACACAAGTATATCATCAAAATAAACAACAACAAACTTGCCAATATAAGCTCTCAAAACATGATTCATCAACCTCATGAAACTACTAGGTGCATTAGTCAATCCAAATGGCATAACTAACCATTCATACAACCCTAGCTTAGTTTTAAAGGCAGTTTTCCATTCATCACCCTCTTTCATGCGAATTTGATGATAACCTCTCTTAAGATCAATCTTAGAAAATAAGCAAGCACCATCAATTCATCAAGCATATCATCTAATCTAGGAATAGGGTGACAATACTTAACTGTTATGTTGTTTATTGCCCTACAATCAACACACATTCTTCAAGTTTCATCTTTCTTAGGAACAAGCAAAACAGGAACTGCACATGGAGAAAGGCTTTCATGCACAAACCTTTTTTAAAGTAGCTCACCAACTTGCTTCTCCAATTCCTTTGTTTCATCAGCATTTGTCCTATAAGCTGGCTTATTAGGAATTTGCGCCCCAGGGATGAAGTCAATTTGATGTTCAATCCCTCTAATTGGTGGTGAACCACTAGGAATTTCCTCAGGAAACACATCTGCATAATCACTTAAAAGAGAAACAATGTTGCTTGGAAGTTCTCTATCCAAGTGGTTAGTGCTCAGAAGTGTATTTTTAAGCAAAAGCAAGATCAAAACAAAATTATCATTCAAAGCA
This sequence comes from Corchorus capsularis, assembly GCA_001974805.1. Lineage (NCBI taxonomy): Eukaryota > Viridiplantae > Streptophyta > Magnoliopsida > Malvales > Malvaceae > Corchorus > Corchorus capsularis. Next base: position 33,237 of record AWWV01015575.1, on the reverse strand, counting down.
TTCTTAATCTCACTCTTAGTAGCTTACATACACTCTTTCACAACTTTCTTAGAACTAGCATGCTTATCAACCGAAACAGATTTCTTTTCAACGCAATTCACACTAGAACTAGCATTCTTTTCCTTTTCTTTAACCTTAAATTCAGATTCCATTCTAGCAAACTCATCCGTAACTTTTAATTGATCTTTTAATTGAACTATCTTACAGAGGATTGTTGGGACATTTCAGAATAGTTTCTTGCCTGGACGAAGTACTTTTGATAATATTTCGGTCACTCAGGAGGTGGTACATTCTTTGTGGGGTTGCAAAGGCCGAAAAGGTGGTATGATTTGTAAGGTGGATTTACATAAAGCATATGATAGTGTCTCTTGGAGTTTCTTGCGAGAGGTACTAGTTTTCTTCCATGTGCTGATAGGACTTATTGAGCTTACTGTGTTTTGTGTCTCTAGCATGGATATTGCAGTGATATGGAATAGGGAAAGTCCTCCTTTCTTCCGACCTGAGAGGGGTCTCCGTTAGGGAGATCCACTCTCCCCTTATTTATTTATTTTGGTGATGGAAAGGTTGTCTCATATGATCCTGGAGAATGTGAGATGAAGCTATGGAAGACAGTAAAGGTGTCAAAATCTAGGCCAACAGTGTCACATTTATTCTTTGTACATGATCTTATTTTGTTTAATGTGGCTGAAGAGGGTCAAATTGAGGTTGTAAGAGATGTGCTGTCAGATTTTTCCAAAGCCTCGAGTCTGCATGTAAATCTTGATAAATCGAAATTATGGATCTCCCCAAATGTACCAAGAGTTAAGGCACGGTGATTAAGTAGACTATGTGAAATTTCGTTAGCTTCGGAGCTTAGTACGTATTTGGGAGTTCCAATTATTCATGGTCGTATTACAAAGCATACGTATCAGCATGTTATTGATCGTGTTCTTGGTAAACTAACTAATTGGAAAGGAAAGGTTTTGAGCTATACTGGCCGAAGAACACATATATAGTCTACCTTGAGCTCGCTTCCTATTTATACTATGCAATCTGCTTTGATACCTGTGACTGTGTGTAATAGATTGGATCAGTGTAATAGGAATTTTCTTTGGAATGGTAAGGCTGATGAGTCCCATGGATATTTAGTTGCTTGGGATCGAGTTTGTAGGACTAAAGGAAATGGTGGATTGGACTTAAGGAAACCTCGGAGTTCAAATATTGCGCTGTTGGTGAAAATAGGTTGGAAATTGCAAACTCTTGTCCAGAATTTATGTACTGAAGTTTTTCAAAGGAAATATTTAAAGGGGGTGCAGTTTGTTGATTCGTTAAAACATGGGAGATGCTCCCCTACCTGGCGTGGTATATTGCAGACCATAGATTGCATCCGGCGTGGTACCCGTTGGCGAATAGCGGATGGGAATGATGTTAAGTTTTGGACTGATTGGTGGGTTGGAAGTAAGCCGTTGATTAAGCTAGTACAGGGTGATGATGTGGGGGTGAATAGAAATGCCATGGTTTCTTTGTTCATTGGTTCTCACAGAGAGTGGCAATTGGATTCGATTCTTAACTCTCTTCCTCTGAATATTATTACTTCGATTCGTGCCACCCCATTATTTATTTCGGTTAGTGAGGGAGATAGATGTGTATGGGGTTGGGACAAGCTGGGTCAGTTTACAGCGAGAAGTGCTTATTAGGCGTTGATGCATTATGAAATGGAAGATGAGTGGAGAGGTAAGTGTTCATGGATTTGGAGATTACCTGTTCCGGAGAGAGTTCGTTTCTTTTGTTGGCTTTTATTTCTTAATAATTTAAATACTATGGATTTACTTAAGAGAAAGAGCATTATTCAGGAGCCGAGATGTCATCTTTGTGAAGGGGATGTTGAATCTGCAGAGCACATATTTCGGTTATGTCCATTTCTGAAAGGTATTTGGGATTGTGTTGGAAGAAGATTCAGCATTGTCACTGATGCTAATCAATCGTTTAGGGATTGGTTGTATACAAACTGTTCGAAGTCCAACCAAGTTCGGGATGGTTTTTATTGGAATTCTTTTTTTCCTATCTTGCATTGGAGTCTATGGAAGGCTATGAATGATCTAGTGTTCAATGTTAAGTCTCCGAGTGCGGAGTGAATCAATTCTTATGTAGTGAAACTTACATTGGAGGCAGGACAAGTATTTTTTCAGTGTAAGGACTCGGGTGGCTCTTCGGGATTGTTGATCAAATGGCAATTTCCTCCAGATGGTTGTTTTCTGCTTAATACGGATGGCTCCCGTCATCATGGGGATAACCATGCTGCTGCCAGAGGTCTCATTCGGGATGCTTTGGGTGAGTGGGTGGTTGGCTACATGGTAAATATTGGGGACACAAACAGCTTAGAGGCAGAATTGTGGGGTGTTCGCCAAGGTTTGTTATTAGCAAAGGATAGAGGTTATTTTCCTCTAATTGTTGAGTTGGATGTTGCTGTTGTGGTGAGTTTTTTAAAGAATTCTATGCTAAATTCACATCCCTGCTATACCCTGGTGAGGGATTGTTTGGAGCTCTTAAAAGGTGAATAGATTAGGGAAGTCAGACATATTTTTCGAGAAGGAAATAGATGTGCGGATTGTTTGGCTTCATTAGCTCATGATATTGATCAGAGGTATGTGATCTGGGATGATCCTCCGGTACAAATTCTTCCGTTGCTGCAGGAAGACAGGAGTGGAATTGGCATTACGCGACCTTAGTCGCTAGTTTTTACTTCATCTGTTTTTTTGTATCAAAAAAAAATCTAGAAGGTAAACTCCCTCCCAATTCGCTGCATGTTTCCTTTATTTGCATAAATTGCAATTAAGCAATCACTCTCCAAAATGCAGCATCGAAAACATTCATCTTGCGCCAGCTGCAGACCCAAATGTATGGCATACACCTCGGCAAACAAAGAATCTTGTGTCAAATCACATTGCTTAGTAGCACAGCTTAATACCAAACCAATGCAATCTCTAATCACTGCTCCAAGTCCTGCCTGACCTCGGTGCTCATCAAAAGAAGCATCCACATTAATTTTAATCATGGACCTAAGAGGAGGTTCCCACCTAATAGCCGCTATCGTATGAGTATCAGCAGCAACTACAGGACGTTTCATGTCCTTACATTGCTGCTCATGGTACGAGACTGCAGCCATGATTGTTGTTGCCAACTTACAGGTTCCCTCATGGTAACAAGAATTACGATTTCTCCAAAGTGACTAGGGAGTTAGAAAAACTCGCTGACCCGATCCCAGCTGCAACACTTTCTCAATTAAACACAACCATAAATCCTCTTCCTCTTCCCATTTTACCAAATAGTCCAACAGCCATGGACAACTCAATTCCTAGACCCTACGACTAAGAGGGCATTGGAAAAATAAATGATAAATTGTCTCTTGAGAAGAAGCACATACCACACAATCCGGCTCAACATCCATCCCTTTGTATCTTAGAATAGATTGTACAAGCAAGTAAGAGTTCACCAATTTCCATAGAAAAAACTTAACTTTGGGGTAGACTTCAGTATCCCAAATTGCTTTCCATTTAGGCACTCTATTCATAACATCAACACCCTCTCCTCGCAACACTTTTCTAGCTACATAATAAGCTGATCGAACCGTGAAGCAACCCATTTTATCACCATTCCACATCAAAGTATCATAACCTAGGTGAATTGGCAAAGGCAGGCATTTAATTTTAAAACAATCTTCCTTTGTAAATAGCTCCTCAAGCATTTCACCTCGCCATGAATGAGACTCAAAATCTATCTGTTGGACATTTGGGCTTTGCACCCATGATAGTCTAGCCCAACATAGGTTATTATCTTGGTAATTTAATTTGGATTAAATTAACAAGGATAATAATAGGAGATATTTTCTTGATAAAATTCCTTGGGAATTATATCAGAAATTATCTAGCTAAGTATTCAAGTGGAATACAACCACTCGCATATAAAAGAGAAAATAAAAACTACGTAAGTAAGTTCTCTCTCATTTTTTTATCAGGAAGTTAGAACTTTCTGAAGAAAAAGCTTCTCCCTCCATTGTCAAGCAAGAAAAGGTTTTTGCACTGTGATTAGTGAGGTTTCTGCTCATTCCTGTAGCAGAAGTCCACCACGAGTATTGAAGATCAAGGAGCACCATAATTGACTCTAGTTTGATTTCTTTCGCTTCCACAAAATTCCATATTTAAATAACATGATTTATTTTAATCCATTTAGATTGCTATACTCAATAGATCATGTTTTATCCTACATTGGTATCCGAGCTTGATTGGGTCTTTTCGTGTTTATGATCTAAATTGATGGCCTTTTGGAATGTTTTTTTGTTTTAATAGAAAAGCATGAAATTAGGCCTTGATATTCTGGTGGTTTGATGATTATATGATGTTTATATGATCTGAATTTTTCGAGATTTAAATGGCTCATATCGATGGAGATATCTCGGGTCAAACATGCAAAAAACAGTAACTTTGACCATGTTTTTCGATCTGCTCAAACTGAATATTGATGCATTATTTTTATACCATTAGAATCCTTGTCTAATAAGCTTTCCATCGGTATATTATTTGCCTAAAACGGATTTCTATGTTGGGAGAATTTCATGTTTTAAGTTTCAGGGACTTAATTGAAATGACTTATTTGAAAAGAAATTAAATCTGGAGGTTTAAATTGGTTTAAGGGTGCGCAGAAACCCATCCCACACTCCAAGGTGGCGCGTGGGGCCCACCTCCAGAACAAATCGGTACGCCGAGAGCACCAACAGAATTGTACAGACACCAGGAGCAACTTTAATATTTTGACCGAGCGCCGTTTCTGCTCACAAGACAGCGCGTGGCTTGCAAGCGCCTCTCCAGGAGAGTAAAAAAAAAAAAAGTTTTTAAATGGATAAAACGCAGCCCCACTCGCGCCTGGCGGTGCGTGGGGACGCGTGTATAGTCCCTGGTGGCGCGTTTTCGACACCGCCGCCACCAGTGGACTTGCAGAGGTGTTTCCTAATTTTTTATGATTTTTAAAAATTTTTTTCGAGTTAAAATGAATTTGTTTTTAATTTTAAAATAAAAAATAATTTTATGGAAACTTAAGGCGGCGCGTTGGTGGTGCTCTCGGGCAGCCGAAGTTGCTCAGACACTTCTGGGAATGTGTCCTAAGCAGTGGGAGTGGGGGTGCGCTTTCTGATTCTCCAGAAGTATTGGTTTGAATTTTCTCCTAATTAAATGCCTTTAAAATTCATAATAATTTTTGGATTATTGCTCTATTATTAATATTTCAGAATATTTATGAAGCATGATTGAATTTTATATGGCATATATATGATATTGATTATGGCAATGATGTGCTTACGTGTTCAAGCATGTTTGTATGATTAGAGTTGCATTAAATATTGCCATGTTTATTTTTATGAATAATGTAGCATGCAATATTTTTGGATGTAAAGATGCAATTGATATGCCATGATTGAGTGAGAGGTTTTAGTTGAGGAAATCTGGGACCTAAAACTAAAATTTTGCGGATGATTATGTTAAATAATATTGATAATTGCTAATGTGTGAGTGATGATTATGAGCATAGCGATTTTTCGATCTTGTTATTAGTGTATTGTTTGCATTATTTGACATGAATTATGCTGCAAAATATATATACATCTTGTGGTGCATTAGATTAATATCCATTGTGCTTATCCTAATGTAGTTGAGATGGCTGCTAAGAATATTGTTGCTGATCTGAACAAAGGAGAGAAGTTGGATGGCGACAATTATGACATTTGGCGCCATAAGATCCAATACCTCCTGGATGAGAAAGAGGTCTTGGAGACTCTTGATCAGGTCATGGCTGAGCCTGAAGAAGGAAACACTGCTCAACACCGTCGCGATCTTGCTGCCTACCAAGAATGGCGCAAGAAAGATCGTTGTGCGCGCTTTACTATGTTAAGCAGCATGCATAATGATCTTATTGGTGAGTTTGAGCAATATCAAACTGCCCATGAGATGTGGCAAGCCCTGAGGAACAAGTATGGGGTGACAACCTTGTCTAAGCTGCGCGAATTGAACCTGAAGTTCAATACCTATAAGAAAAAGTCGAATCACTCGATGAAACAGCATCTGAGGACGATGTCGACTTTGATACGCGAGCTTAGTGCTGCTGGGGTTGCCTTGACTAATGAACAGTAGGTTCAGGCTGTGATTTCCTCCCTTCCTGACTCTTGGGAGCACATGAAGGCAAACATGACACATAATGATAGTGTCAGGACCTTTGAAGACATTGCACGCCATCTGGAGTTGGAGGATGAGCGCCTGAAGGCTGCCAAACCTGCCACTGATGGTGTTGCTAATGTTGCTGAGTCAAACTCGCGCAAGGCATCTGGGCCTAAGCGCAAGTGGACTGGAAAGTTTGTTGGAAAACGTGATGCTGATGAACCTGCACCTAAAAGGGCAAGAAATACCAAGCGCCATAGGGGCAAGCGTGGTGGTAAGAAGGATGAAGCTAAGATGGCTTGTTATAACTGTGGAAAACAAGGCCACTTCGCTCGTGATTGCACTGAGCCGAAGAAAAAGGTATTTTCCAAATTAATGTCTTGTTCTGATTGCTTTGTGACTTATGATAATTCTGTTGTTCATCCTTTTCCAATGTGGACTGTGGATTCAGGAGCAACCGACCACTTAGCTCGGACGAGAGTTGGATTTGTCGAGTTCCGTCGGATTCCTGCTGGGAGTAGGAGCATGAAAATGGGGAATGATTCTAGCGTGAATGTGCTTGGAATTGGCACTTACAAGCTGGAAATGCGTGGTGGGCGCACCTTGCTTCTCCATGATGTTCTATACGCTCCGGAAATTCGACGAAACTTGTTTTCAGTTATAACTATGTTAGGCTTAGGCTTTAGGTTTGCCTTTGAAGGCAATAAAGTTGATATTTTCCTTGGAACAACATATTATGGTTGTGGCTTTGTTCAAAATGGTTTAATGGTTTTGGACCTTGATTATTCTAGCTATAATAAAGTCGATGATTCGATTTCTTTAGTTGTTACGCATGATGATGTTTGCAATGACTCTGTGGAATGGCATGCTAGATTAGGCCATATAGGTCAAGACAGAATGAATAGACTAGCTAGAGAAGGCTTATTGGGCCCACTCGCTAAAGTGTCTTTACCTACATGTGAACATTGTCTTGCTGGAAAAGCAACTAGAAAACCATTTGGAAAAGCCAAACGAGCATCTATACCATTGCAATTAATCCATTCTGATGTTTGTGGCCCAATGAATGTGAGGGCAAGGCATGGAGCAAATTATTTCATCACATTTATAGATGACTTTACGCGATTTGGTCACGTCTATTTGATCTCCCATAAGTCTGAAGCATTGAACTGCTTTAGACGTTATGTTGCACTGGTTGAGAATCAATTAGGCCAAAGCATTAAGGCTTTACGAACTGACCGAGGACGCGAGTATCTATCAGAGCAGTTTAAGGAGCTCTGTGATGAAAAGGGAATTTTGCGACAGCTAACGATTCCAGGGACTCCGCAACAAAATGGTGTAGCGGAAAGGAGGAAATCGTACCCTCTTGGATATGGTAAGGTCAATGATGGCGCAAGCAAATCTTCCAATTTCGTATTGGGGAGATGCATTGCTTACTGCAGCCTATGTCCTTAACCGTGTGCCATCTAAGTCAGTGTCTTCCACTCCATACGAACTCTGGACCGGCGAAAAACCTGATTTAGGTAATTTGCGGCCTTGGGGATCAGCTGCTTATGTTCACACAACTTCTCACAAGGATGGGAAATTAGGCCCTAGAGGGAAAAAGTGTATCTTCATAAGATACTCAGAACATTCCAAAGGGTATGTGTTCATAGGAGAGCATGGGGATGGAACAGTGACTGAAATTGAGTCACGAGATGTGGATTTCTTAGAAAAAGATTTCCCAAGAAGAGGGGAAGTTGAGAAAGAGATAGATCTCTATGAAAAAGAGGATCCAGATATGGAAGCGCCAAGTAGTCCGATTGAGAATGAGGGAGCAATTCCTCAAACTCTCGGGGACAATGGGGGCGATTTACCATCAAGTTCATCTATGCCGGTAGATGAGGATCCTCAAGCTCAGTTGCGTAGAAGTAAACGTGGAGGTGTCCCTCGTCGCCGTTTTTGAGGTTGAGGGGGAAGCTTTCATGATTGCTCCGCAAGATGAAGTTGAGCCTAAAACATTCAAAGAGGCTCTATCTTCCCTTGCTGTTCAAGAATGGAGTAATGCAATGAATGATGAAATGGAGTCAATGAGGACTAACCATGTCTAGGACTTGGTTGACCTACCACCTGGGCGGAAGACTATTGGGAACAAATAGGTTCTGAAAGTTAAACGCAAGGCGGATGGTTCCATTGAAAGATATAAGGCTCGCCTAGTAGCGAAAGGGTACACACAACAAGAAGGTGTGGACTATGAGGAAACCTTCTCACCGGTTGTGAGGTTTGCCTCAATTCGCTTGATTCTAGCCATAGTTGCAAACTTTGACTTGGAACTTTACCAGATGGATGTCAAAACTGCATTTCTCAATGGAGAGCTAGATGAGGAGACCTACATGGATCAACCTGAGGGCTTTGTGGCAAAAGGTCAAGAGCGCAAAGTCTGCAAGCTCAAACGATCTATTTATGGCCTAAAGCAATCATCTAGGCAGTGGTATCTTAGATTTCATCAAGCTATTATTCAGAATGGCTTTGAGATGATTGAAGAGGACCATTGCGTGTATGTTAAGAGATCCAAGGGTAGTTTCGTCATTTTGTCATTATACGTTGATGACATACTATTGGCTGGAAATGATATGGAGATGATTGTCACCACTAAGAAGTGGTTGTCCTCAAACTTTGAGATGAAGGACATGGGTGAAGCAAATTATGTGCTCGGAGTTAAGATCCTAAGGGATCGTTCAAAGAGGCTTCTTGGTCTGTCTCAAGAGACATACATAAAGAAGATCCTTGAACGATTTCAGATGCAAAATTGCAAACCCATAGACACTCCTATCGCAAAAGGTGAGACTTTAAGTCTTCAACTGACTCCAAAGACATCTGATGAACAAAAATAGATGGCTCGTGTTCCATATTCTAGTGCTGTTGGCAGTCTTATGTACGCCATGATGTGCACTAGGCCAGATATCAGCTTTGTTGTTGGTTTGGTGAGTAGATTCCAATCTAACCCTAGCCTTGCTCATTGGAAAGCAGTGAAGAGGATATTGCGATATCTTAAGGTAACTGCTGATTACATGTTATGTTATCGCGGTTCAAACTTGAACCTAATTGGCTATACTGATGCTGATTGGGGTGGTGACTTAGATGAACGCAAATCAACTTCGGGATACGCATTCTTGCTCAATGGTGGTGCTATTACTTGGAGCAACAAGAAACAGTCTTGCATTGCTTTATCCACTATGGAGGCAGAATTCATAGCGTGCTCTGCAGCTGTGCAGGAAGCTGTTTGGCTAAAGCGATTTCTTGGGAGCTTAGGAGTACCCAGCGCCGTAGATCCAGTGACCATTCATTGTGATAGCATGGCTGCAATCGCTTATACCAAGGATCCAAAGTATCATTGTAGAACCAAACATATTGATATGAGAAACAACTACATTAGGGATTTGATAGCACAAAAAGAAGTGATCTTAAAACATATATCCACTAGTCATATGGTTGCTGATCCCTTAACTAAGCCTATTCCTAGGGATGCTTATGTGACTCATGTAAAGTCTTTAGGACTTCGTCGATGGTGATTATGTTATTTTGATCATTCATGTTGAACTCTTTGTTTTTTGGATATTAATAAAATTCATGCATTTTCTTCTATGATCAATTGTTTGCACACAAGATTTAGGAGTATGTCAACAGGCTTTAGATTGACTCACTCACATGAGCAATCGCCTTTGGCGCCTATGAGGGCTGAGCAAAGATGAGACACAAGCTACTAGCACTTATTGAGAGCAGCAAGAGCATAATTAAAATGTCGCCTGGGTTGGAGCCAAGATGAGGTCAATATAGTAATAATTGACTAAAAGACCGAAAATGGATTGACCCACAATCCATTTAGCCTGTGAAGTAAGCCGGATGTGAGATCTAATTTGGCGCTAAGAAGGCGAGCAAATAAGATGCTCAGGTTAGGCGCTAAAGGAGCGACTAGACTAAGATCTGTACAGTGTTGAGTTTGACACACGCTCTTATTAGAGAAAAGAAACACTCCACTGTAGCATGTATTTCATACTACATATGCTTTAACGACATATATAGGAGGTGGAAGAATGGATCCCTGCTTCTTCACCATGTGAGTCCTATGAAGGTTTAGATAAACCTTACATTGTGCCCTTAGTGACCTTTGACTATGTCATAAGGCGTGGAATGGATGTTTGCTACTTTGGTATGTTACCTAAGACCATGGATGATTCGGTTCTACGGGACATTACTGGGAAAGCAGTCTGTTTCAAACCAAGTGACGTGAGGGCAAGAGGGAAGACAATTTGAATCACGTCATGCACTATATTCAAGGTCGACCCATTATGTCGCTTTTGAGAGCTTTGACATAATGTGAATATATGTTGCAACATTAGGAAAGATTGATTTGTATGCTCATTGAGGGATTTTTGAGACACTCAATCTGATGTGATTAAATTGGTCTAGGGTACATGAGACACTAAATTTCTTCATAAAAGGGTAGATGTCTCTATGCTGGCTCTAACGAGTTCCTAGTATAGAGCTCCTGAAATTCAAGGTGTACTCAGTGGTCGCACGGTTCATTAACCTGTATGAACTTGGCATTGGGATGGTTGAGAAGGCTTTACGATGGCTGCCCATCATGTGTGAGTGGGAGATGTTGGACATTTGGACTTTGCACCCATGATAGTTTAGCCCAACATAGGTTATTATCTTGGTAATTTAAATTTGGATTAAATTAACAAGGATAATAATAGGAGATATTTTCTTGATAAAATTCCTTGGGAATTATATCAGAAATTATCTAGCTAAGTATTCAAGTGGAATACAACCACTCATATATAAAAGAGAAAATAAAAACTACATAAGGGGGTTTTCTCTCATTTTTTTTATCAGGAAGTTAAAACTTTCTGCAGAAAAAGCTTCTCCCTCCATTGTCAAGCAAGAAAAGGTTTTTGCATTGTGATTAGTGAGGTTTCTGCTCATTCCTGTAGCAGAAGTCCACCACGAGTATCGAAGATCAAGGAGCACCGTAATTGACCCTGGTTTGATTTCTTTCGCTTCCGCAAAATTACATATTTAATTAACATGATTTATTTTAATCCATTTAGATTACTATGCTCAATAGATCATGTTTTTCCTACAGTTACAGATGCGCCATTTTTTTTTTCGAAATTACTAGTAGAGAGAAGCTGCTTTATGCATTTTCACCCGTATAGATATGCATATCTAACCTGATTGGTTGGAATTAGTGAATGCCTATATATAAGATGACAAAAGTTTTGAAACACAAGTGCTTTTGGGAATGAAATTATATTTTAGTCTTTGGTATTTGTTTCCAGCTATCTATAAAATAAATTGTATTGCAATATCTAAATATATTCTTGTCAACATAGTGACTAACTCCAAATGTTCTTTTAAGCTTTCTTTAAATGGAGTTGATTGAATTGACATTTTAGAACCGAGTCCCTAGCAATTCAAGTGTTGATGGGTTGTAAACTCGAATTCGATTAATATTTAATACTTGATTTTAATGAGGTGTCAACTTTTGGTTGGTTGATGGTGTATGGAAGTTGTATATTGTCTAATGTAGTTATAGATAGTTAGTGCATCAGATATTAACCTGATAGTAAATAATTAGATTAATAAACCAAGCCATGGATAGGGTGGAACCAAGATGTTTGGGGAGGGGGGCCGAGATAAGAGTAAAAAAACATTCGAGTAATACTATCGTGTTTTAAGTTATATATTGATTATAGAGTGAAACGTTAATAATATAAAATGCACAATCTAAACAATAAGATTCGTAAAAGTAAAGGTTAATTTGTAAAAACTACAAGGTAACTTTAGGGGTATATTAATGAACATCCCATTTTATTTTAATACATATACATACAACATATAGGCCAAATATCCAATTTGAGTTTAAAACTTTACAAAGTCGTTCAATTTCAGCCTTAACCTTTTAAGTGATCAAAATTGAGCCTAAGGGTGTGTTTGGTTAGGATTACCCCAGATCACTGGTGATCTTAGATTACTTGGGTTTAGAGGGGTGATCAGGGGGTAATCGAATCACCAGTCTTTAGAAAAGGGTGTAACCAAATGGGATGATCTGAGATCACAACCCAAGATTACCAACGGGTGATCCCAACCAAACAGGATGATCTGAGATCACCCCCAACCAAACGCATCATAAACTTTTTCAAAACCAACCAATTTGAGCCCAAGAGTAACAGACTTTAGACTGTATATGATGCACCGTATAGCGTGAAATCAAATTCGCCAAGAATCTACTTGGATGAAAGTTGATAAAAATTCCATACCAGGAACACAAAACTGAGATAAACTTGTGAAAATAATTGATTCTACATAAACTAGGGTTTTCAAAACCTTAAATACCTGTCAAAACTAATTAAAGTACTAAACAAAGCAAAATACTAAAACCAAATAATAAAATAGAGTCCAAAACGTAATAATAAAATCCAACCAACTCAGCCCAGCTCAAAGCCTCAATTAATTCCTTCTTGTCCCCCACGTCAGTATACGACACGCACCGTTAACTCTTTTAATGGCTGACGTGGAATTTCTGATATGGGCCATTTATTTTCTAAAATAATAATTTTTTTGACCCGTTCTGAAATAATTAAAAAATCTTTAAAATAAGAAAAATTCTAATCATGGAATTAAATATTCGTCGATACCTCGATATATCCGTCGATATATCCGATATCTATACCTCTCGATATAAATATCCATAAAAATTTCAATGTCACGGGATATCCGTCGATATATCCGTGTATCCGTTGATATTTATCGACATCTCGATAAATCTCGATATATCCGTAAATATCCGTAAATATCCATATTAAATTAAATATTTTTTTTCGTTTTTACATTTAGGATTAAAAATATAAGCGACATTTCGATGAATTATTTCATTTTTTCAAAAATATTAGCAATTGAAGTCATTTATACAAAACTGTGGTAATAGTAATACAAATAATTGTTTCGTTTAAGTGATTCGGTTGGAGATAGACCCGGGTTTCTCGATAATACAATTTCATTCAAATGCCTTTTGGTCATTTATTAAATAGTAATTTAATAAATGTATGGAACCAACACCCGAGTTGTTAGCTCAACTGGTAGGTGTACCGTGCCTGAACCGTGAGGTCCTGAATTCAAGTCTCACGGAATGTGATTTTAGTTGGTAATTTGTTTATTTGTGTATTTGGTAAGTAGATGGTTTATTTATGGTAGTTTCTTAATTTGAGTTGATTTCTCATTTAAATGTTTGGGCATATAGAGATTTATTCTGATTGTAATGAGATTTCACATATACTCACTCAAAATAAATAAATAAATAAATGTATGGAACCAGTGCACCATTGTTGAGAAATTTGGCAATATGAATATTATCTCAAACTGCATCATCCTCAGCATGCGAAAGAAATTGGAGCACATTCGCTCTAATCCACACAAAGCAGCGAAATCGGTTAGCCCATAAATCTCTGCAGAATCTTGTGTATTGTTACTATAATATGAGATTACGGGTTAGAGACATGGAAGCTGCACAAGAGGAGACTGAGCAAGATCCTTTGAATATTCTTGATATTTCTGTTGACATTGGTGAAGAAGAAGAATATCCTCTTTTTCAATGGATTAGGCCTGTGCATTTAGATGATCGTGATAGAAATCCTGATTAGCAAATTAGAAGTCATGCTGAAGAATTTGGGATTGATGTCGACAAAGTGATGTCTGAAGAGGTTGGTCTAGAATGTTCAACAGATGAAACAGTTGGTCCTCCACCTGGATTCGGTTCCCAACCTAAATTTAGAGGTTCTTCAGCTCACGGAAGATGTGATGATGATGATGATGATGATGATGATGATGATGAGGGAAATGAAGGCAAAACTAAAACAACAAGTACTCAAGGTGGGGATGGATAAAATGGAGCAGAAGATGCAAGCATGTATGGTGACAATTATGGGAGTGATTATGTACCATACAGTCCTTTTCCATGTGAGGCAGATTTCACACATGCAACACAAGATGAAGATCATGGATCTCGTAGAACTGGGCATGTGGCCAAAAATAGAAAAAGGAGAAGAGCAATGCGTGAACTCACTGATGAGTTTAGCTCAATGAGCTTAACGACTACATCTAGTTCATTTGGATATGCAGAGCATTTTGAATCAAATTCTAGTTATGGTACCAAATCTGGAGTAAATCAGTTTGAATCATCGGTTTCATCTAACATGTATCCAGAGTATCCACTTGAACAACAGACTTATAATGAGCATCCGGTGCGATAGCCAAATGCGGACGCAGTTTCGGGTTAGTGCCCCCCCTATTGGATGGCTAACAAGTATTAGTCGAGAGGCATATTTGGAATATGTGCACAATTATATGGTGGTTTATAAACCTTATATGTCATGACTTGAATATTTTAACTGGATTACCGCCCCCGGGGGAGATGATACATCCATGCCTAGGTAGAAGTCATAGCAGTGGTAACTACGGTAGTAGTGATTTTGAGCCTCCAAGAAATTCAATGTGGTACAGAGGTTGTATTTGTGCTTTGGATTGTGTTTGGTGACTAAAATAATGCATTTATAAATATGATCCAGTACTTTCTTGCTTCAGGAAAAAAAATCATATAATTTTTTACATTTAATGAAGTGGTATAATTTGGTAACCATCATTTTGAAGATAAAATAAATGTGTGTTTAAATTAGTATAGTTGATTTATACATATTATATACACTTTTCGCAGTATAAAATATAAAAAAAAAATAATGTCTACATATACTCTATTTATCATATCTTGATTCTAAAATATGTGGAAATATGTAAATAAGAATTGGTCAAAATTTCAAGGCAAAATTCAAACGTTTACTATAAATATCCGTCGTTTTAGTGCATTTTGGACCACTTATTTTTGAATTTCATCGATACCTCGATATATCCGTCGATATATCTGTTCGATATATCCATCGATACCTGTATTAAACTCCATGATTCTAATATCACTTTCTCTCTCAGTTTTCAAACAAAAATATTTTTTAATATTCCTTTACCTCACTTTTTGGATCAAACTACCATATTCTTAAGAACTCAAGAACATAAACTTTGAAAAAGTTAAATTTCACCGTCAACCACCTTCTCCTACATTCCTCTCTACTAAAATCCCGCTTTGATTCTTTTTGAAAGGCTTATTGATAGGGCATTAAAAAATTACAATCATCAAAGAAACACAACCCTGGTACAAACTCCAACTTGAAACAGATCCATAATCCAAATCGGGTATTTGGCAAAAAAGAAAAAAAGAAAGAAGAATATTCCCAAAATTAGAGATTTCGATTTCCATGAAAATAAAGAACCAACAGAGAACCAACCCAACTGCAGCAGTAAGAACAAATATAAGAAAATGTTTTGATTCCTTTGTGTCCATTTTCTCTATTAATAAATATTTTTTTGTCTCCAACAATGACTTATTTTCTTGTGGTTGAGTAGTGCTCTTCATTTTGAGTCCAAATACTGGGCTTCATGAGATTCGAGTTGAGATTGACTTGAACAACTTTTTTCTCATCATCAATCTAGACTTCTAATCTTTTTCATAAAATTGTTTTTAGTTGTTCTCTTGGAGGGATAAGAGCATTTTGGATTTGCATTGCTTCAAGGTGGGGTGGTTCATAGTTGTCGAAATTTGCAAAGTCAGAGTAAGGAAGACGCAGTCAAATAGAGAAGCAAGGAAGAGAGAAGACGAAAATGAAACAGAAGAAGAAAAGGCGAATAGAGAAGCAACACAGAAAAATAAAAAAAGAAAGAAAAGTGAAGAAAAAAAGAGAGGAAAAACACCGTTTAAAGAATAGCCGAACAAAATAAATGCTCACTTTGAATTTTACCCTAGTCATGGCTAAAAATTTGTTGAATTGGGTTTGAAATGGGTAAGGTGGGGCGTGTATTAGACAAAGCCCGATTTCCGTAAGTTTTGTGCTTGAATTGGTTGGCTTTGAAAAAGTTTTAGACTCAATTTTGATCACTTTAAAGGTTTAGGCTGAAATTGAACAACAATGTAAAGTCTTAGACTCAAATTGGACATTTGACCCAAGATATATGCTTGCATGAACAAGGGGGCATGACTTATGACTTTGCTCTCCTCCCGTTGGCTCCGTCCTCAGGTGTAATTGGACCGAGTTGAGTTGATACATTGTTAGGCTCGAGCTTGACTCGATTTGAAAACTTGAGATTCAAAATTGGCTCAAATTAGATCAAACTTTGATTTTTGAACTTGAGTTTAGCTCGAAAAATACTCGAGCTACTTAAGCTCGGTTTGTTTAGATTCTACTCCAATATAAACATATTTAATATATATATATATATATATATATATATAGTGGAAGAGGGAGAGAACAGAGAGAGAGGAAGAGATAGAACATAAAAGTGTTTTAATATTTTAATATTCAAAGACTCAATAAAATTTATATGTAATAGTGAATTTAGAATTCAATTCGATTTAATACTTGTATAACTCAATTTGAGCTAGACTCGATAGAGAACAAATTGAGTTTGAGTATTTCTTGAGCTGAAACCTAGCAAATTTAGCAGTAGTAAGTATTATCTTATCTTATTTATATTTTATTATATTATATATATATTACACCCTTCCCTTAACCATTGATTAAGAATGGAAAAAAAGAAAAAAAATGGAAAACAAAATTTTAATATAATTTATATTGGAAAATTATTATACAGAAATATATATACAGTATACTATTATGGGACTACACTTATATACATATACATATATATATATATATATTATATAATCTATATATATATATATATATATATAATATAACAAGTGGATAGCCTGCGCTAGCGCGTCAGGCGCTTTTTATTTTTTTTTTCCCNAAACAATTATTAGAACCATAAAAATTAATCTCGTCTTTTTATTTTTTTTCCCTAAACAATTTATAGAATCATAAAATAATCTCTACAAAGACCTATGGTCTATACATAAAGCACACATAGATTTCGTAGTTTATTCTAAATTGGTATATACTTTAAATATTTGTTTTTTCAGCCTCATATTGTACGATTTAGCAAAGTACTTTTGTAAGAGAGTTAAATAAAGTGATATATTTAAAACTACGAAAATAATGAAGGGTTACCAAAATGAAATGTCTTAAAAACCCACTTAACATATCAATAATTAAAGGGAACCTTAATGAAGATGTCTTAAAAACCCACTTAACGTATTAAAAACCCTTAACATATCAATAATTAAAGGGAATTTCAAATTATTGTAATAGCCCAACCAAGCAAAGCATCAGAGAATGCAGCACAAAGGTCATTTTAGGTAATAAAATAGATCGATATAGAACATAAGGATTAGTAATTAGTAAATGGAGAAAAGACCAAACGGGACGAAAATGTTGTCCCAGGTGAAAAGTTGAAAGGAACTTTCAGTAAGCACCATCTTGAAAAACAATTAACAGAGTCTATAAAAAGCGCACTTAGTATGTTAATAATTTCAGAAAATGCAATTTACTCTAATAACCCAACACACTCAATCATCAAAGAATACATCATAGAGGTCGTACTAACTGTAAACTGAATATTTCTGTGCAAACCGTAAACGGACCCAATGAAAATGGACTGGGAAAATGGGTTGAAGAAGGAAAAAGCCTTGAGCAACATTTAAAATTACTGAATCCTCATGAAGCCTAATAGTCAATAGATTAGCATATGTGGAATTTAAAAAGGTGGGAACCATGAATCATGCATTTAAAATGATGGGAACACTATTAATTGAAGTTAGATTCTAAAATTACATAAAAAGACATTGTATTTTTAGAAAAAGGATTAAGATTAAAAGGATTTTTTAAAGTAATAAGCCATTTGCAAAAAGACCAAAATGGGGCGATAAGGTTGTTTCAGGTTAAAAGTTAAAAGGACCTGTGAGTAAATTCCATAAGGGACAAAAATAATATATAGTAATGGGAATTTCAAATTATTGTAATAGCCCAACCAAGCAAAGCATCAGAGAATGCAGCACAAGGGTCATTTTAGGTAATAAAATAGATCGATATAGAACATAAGGATTAGTAATTAATAAATGGAGAAAAGACCAAACGGGACGAAAATGTTGTCCCAGGTGAAAAGTTGAAAGGAACTTTCAGTAAGCACCATCTTGAAAAACAATTAACAGGGTCTATAAAAAGCGCACTTAGTATGTTAATAATTTCAGAAAATGCAATTTAGTCTAATAACCCAACACACTCAATCATCAAAGAATAACATCATAGAGGTCGTACTAACTGTAAACTGAATATTTCTGATGCAAACCGTAAACGGACCCAATGAAAATGGACTGGAAAAATGGGTTGAAGAAGGAAAAAGCCTTGAGCAACATTTAAAATTACTGAATCCTCATGAAGCCTAATAGTCAATAGATTAGCATATGTAGAATTTAAAAAGGTGGGAACACCATTAATCATGCATTTAAAATGATGGGAACACTATTAATTGAAGTTAGATTCTAAAATTACATAAAAAGACATTGTATTTTTAGAAAAAGGATTAAGATTAAAAGGAATTTTTTTTAAAGTAATAAGCCATTTGCAAAAAGACCAAAATGGGGCGATAAGGTTGTTTCAGGTTAAAAGTTAAAAGGACCTGTGAGTAAATTCCATAGGAGACAAAAATAATATATAGTAATAATATATATATATATATATTATTATATATATATATTATTATATTATTATATATATAATATACGTAGAAAATGTATAGAAGAAAATAAGAAATCCCAAAAATACCCATTTCCCAAATTAAGGGCAAAGACCATCAAAAGTCTTTTCTTTCTTCTTTCTCCCTCTCGACCACCTTCTGGTGATCTCTCTCTCCTCTCCTCTCCTCACTGTAATAAAATCATCGAAAATTAATTTAAACAAGAAAAAAATAAAGATAAAAAAATAAAATGAAAAACTTTCTCTCATTTTCCCCCTTCTCTGTCCCTCTCTCATTTTTTCTTCTGATAAGCTTCAAATTTACCTCTCAATTGCATAGCCATGACTGTCATGACCCCTACCGCTGTCGGTGTACTTTCTCTTTCTCTCTATCTTCTTCTTCTTCTTTCTCTTCGTCCTTTGTCGTCTTTTTGTTTACATTTTTGCTAGTTTTCTTTTGATTTATTGATGTGTTTGGAGTTTCTTTAGGGTTCTTTTTTTTCAATTTTGATTTCTTTTTGGATCCGACGACTTCTGATTTAATTGTTCAAGAAAATTTTCCCTTAATTTTCAGCAACAAGAAGACGAGGAAATGCTCGTGCCACACTCTGATTTGACCGACAATCACCAGCCCATGGAAGGTACTTCTGTTCTCGTTCTTCTCAAAAGAAATTTATCCTTTTTTAAATCGCTCGCGTCAATGCAAGTTCTTCAATCTCCTACCTTGTTTCTTTTCTCTTTTGGCTGAGGAATGCAAGGAAAGGTTTTAATTGGATTGTGATCCTTGTGATTGATGTCTTAATTGTTAGTTGTTGCGCAACCCGAGACTGCGAATACTGTAGAAAATCAGCCAGTGGAGGATCCTCCTTCCTCAAGATTTACTTGGAAGATTGACAACTTCTCTAGGTTAAACACTAAAAAGCATTATTCTGATGTATTTGTCGTTGGTGGTTTTAAATGGTATATTTCTCACTCCCTTTCTTTTTGATAGTTATAGTACTACTGTTATTTCTTTCTTTCTATTTTTGGGGATAGGAAATTTTGGTTGATGCTTTTGTTTCTTTCATTTTTGTTTGGTTTGGTTTGCTTTGAATTGCTCAGGCGAATACTGATATTCCCAAAGGGAAACAATGTGGATCATTTGTCTATGTACTTGGATGTTGCTGACTCAGCAAATTTACCCTACGGGTGGAGTAGATATGCGCAGTTTAGTTTGGCTGTGGTTAATCAAATGCATAATAAATATTCAATTAGAAAAGGTACTACCCTTGCCTATTTGAGTTTTTCTTCTTGTTTTTTTGTTTGGTTTATGATGCCAACAAAGTTAGTTGCTGGTATAGATGGTTTTTCTTTTGGTTGATCAAATTCATAGTAATAAATTTCCTTTCATAGAGCAAGTTGATTTAATCTCGTATATGCACTTGGTTGTAGCTGCATCTAGTTTTGTTTTGTTTCCATTAATAGAATATCATTCATCTGTGATGATGATTCGTCATCTCAATCACTTATGGTTTTATTACTCTTAGGTGAGCACTCTAATATGGATTTAATGCAATGAAAGGCTGGTCATCTCTCAATTACATGTTTGACAGAGAAGAAACATGACAAATTTATGAATTCCAATGCTTCAATATGGGTTTCTGAATATCGTTGTCATTTCTGATGATTAATAGACATGACTTCTTCTTTTGACTTTTAAGAGGACTTTTTAACTATAAAAGATACTCTCAGCATGTTTTATTCGGATTTTGATCTTTGGTAAATACCCACTTTTCCTTCTGACCACAATGCTTTTCCTGCATGTATACCATTTGACAAATGTTCAGTGTATTTTCTTTCATTAAAAATTCATATGTGGCTCAGTAGGTGCTGGTCTTATTAATATGTTGTAGTGGTACATGGTTTTCGCAATCATTCTTCTGGTGATGTGGTGTATATTTTATCATAACTTGGAGACAAATCATGTCATGATCATTAAATTTGCACTTATCTGACCTGGATTTTACAGACACACAGCACCAATTTAATGCACGAGAAAGTGATTGGGGTTTCACATCCTTCATGCCCCTTGGTGAGTTGTATGATCCTTGCAGAGGGTATCTTGTGAATGACACTTTGATTGTCGAAGCAGAAGTTATTGTCCGTAGAATTGTGGATTACTGGACATATGACTCTAAGAAAGAAACTGGTTATGTTGGACTTAAGAATCAAGGAGCAACATGTTACATGAATTCCCTTCTTCAAACTTTGTATCATATTCCTTACTTCAGGAAGGTATGTACTGATGCTCCATATTTTTTGAACTCATCAATTTTTGGTTTAGCATGGCTAATTTCTTTGGATGTTTCATTTCAGGCAGTGTATCATATGCCTACAACTGAGAATGATATGCCATCTGGAAGTATCCCTCTTGCTCTACAGAGTCTATTTTATAAACTCCAGTACAGTGACAGCAGTGTTGCAACAAAAGAGCTTACCAAATCTTTTGGATGGGACACATATGATTCTTTCATGCAACATGATGTTCAAGAACTTAATAGGGTTCTGTGTGAAAAACTTGAAGATAAAATGAAGGTGAAAAGATTTCGATTGATTTTCTGTCATTAGTTTATTTAATAATGTGAAATAAAGCTCAAAATTTTGATTACTTTTGGCATGCTTCCAGGGAACTGTTGTGGAAGGCACCATACAGCAGCTGTTTGAAGGACATCATATGAACTACATTGAATGCATTAATGTGGATTATAAATCGACGAGGAAGGAGTCATTTTATGGTATCTATTTCTGAAACGAATGATTTTAGCTTTTACGCTCGTCGTTTTTACTTGTTCACCATTGGATGCTGATTTATTTTGCCTGTACCAGACCTTCAGCTTGATGTTAAAGGCTGTCGTGATGTATATGCTTCTTTTGACAAGTATGTAGAAGTTGAAAGTCTTGAAGGTGATAACAAATATCATGCTGAACAATATGGATTGCAGGTAAGTTTCTATTCAATTTTTATGAAATGCAGAAGGCCATCTAGAGTTTATAAAATGGATCTAGATTTTCATCTATTATTTTTTTTTGCTTCCATGAGAATGCCAATATAGTAGTCTGCGGGTTACACTACAAAATCACTTGATTGCTAGCATTTTTGCCTTTAGTTAGATCATTATTCATTAGTGCAAGAGCTGCTTAAGAGGCTGCTATTGGCCAGCACAAGTTAAATGTGTGGCTGCTTGTCCTGTGGCTGCAATAAGATGTTATGTTTTGCAATAGGCTACATCTGAATGGGTTTGGCAGTTTTCTTTTTGACTCAAGGGATTAACTTTTTTTTTTTTTTTTTTTAATTATTATCATGTATGGTGTTCGGTGCATCATATTTCATTCTCTGTTGCTGCTTTTCCCAGTTAAATGAGTTCCAATTCTGGATGATGATAATTTCAGGATGCTAAGAAGGGTGTGCTATTCATTGACTTCCCTCCGGTCCTTCAGCTCCAGCTGAAACGATTTGAATATGATTTTATGAGGGACACCATGGTTAAGGTTAGCAGTTGTAACATCCTGGCTTTCTATGGTTCTTTTACTTCATGGTGCATTTCCAGAGTCCAGGGGCCTCCAATATTAGTGATAATACATTTTCATCATTTTTGTTTTTGAGTTATAGAAACCATCATTTCTATATTCTTGTTTCACTTTTACTATTGTCAAATGGTTGTGTGAATATTAACCAACAGAAATGAAATTAGCTGGTATGCATTATTAATAAATTCTTATAAAATGAGATTTTTGTTTACATGTTTGCTTTACATGATTTTTTTACATGGTAAATTGACTTGTGCTGGGGATTGTTAAGTGTGTGTTATTTCTATCCTGAATTGTGAAACTATTATTTTCCAACTCATTATGTAGATTAATGACCGCTATGAATTCCCTTTGCAACTTGACCTTGACCGTGATGATGGAAAATACTTATCACCAGAAGCTGATAGGAGTGTTCGCAATCTTTATACGCTTCACAGGTACTCATATAATTGAGAGTTTATTCTGTCTCAGCCCTGTGGTTTTGTTTCCATGTGCTAATCTTAAATTGTTAGATTAGTTTGCTTTTGATCGATAGTTGAAGGTTAATCAAATTCTGATATATGTTTCCATGTTCTTTTTATTTTTTAATTCCAATTTTAACAATCATGGTGGAAACAATTTCTACATGTAACTTCTTTGGCTGATGTATAGTTTTTATGGGGCTACTATCTTATGTTGCGTTGATTCTTATGATATCGTTGGGGCTTACATTTTTGAGTTTGGTTACAGTGTCCTTGTTCACAGTGGTGGAGTTCATGGTGGACATTATTATGCATTTATCAGGCCGACTCTTTCTGATCAATGGTAAAATTTCATCTTGTGATATATCTTAGTGGCGTGTGCTTGTTTGCTGGCCATAGTTACTTTTTCACGGAGAGTTTTAAGCTTCTTTTTGCAGAGATTTTGCCTTAAGTTTTTAAAATGATTAAATGTTGTACATGTGGAGTTGAGGTAGATATACAATTGCCAATTTTGGCTAGTTTGGATCATGCAGAAATATTATGAATTATTGTATTCAAATTAATGCCTAAAAGTTGTCCTAAGCCAAGAAAAAAAAAGAGTATTGTTCTTGAAAAGAAGAGGAATGGAATGTTAAATTTGTAGGCAGCTTCATGATTTTCAAATTAGCTGGTGCTGATCGTATGTATAGTACTGTGCTTACAGTTTGCATATACCAGTTGTTGAAAGGAGCCTGTGACTGGTAATAGTATCACTTTCTTCAAATAATTACCTTATCGAAATTATGTTCTTTCCAGGTATAAATTTGATGATGAAAGAGTAACCAAAGAAGATGTGAAAAGGGCTTTAGAGGAGCAGTATGGTGGTGAAGAAGAGGTACCTTTATTTCCCCCCTCCTTATTTTCAACTTCATTGCTTTCAACCTTATGTAGTTTTTTCAGAGTTTAACAATTTTTCCTTGCTTGCAATGTAACAGTTACCACAGACGAATCCAGGATTCAATAATACTCCTTTTAAATTTACCAAATATTCAAATGCATACATGCTGGTGTATATACGTGAAAGTGACAAAGACAAGATAATATGTAATGTGGATGAGAAGGATATTGCCGAACATCTTAGGGTAAGATGCTATTGTTAATATATATATAGCTGCAAATGAGCCGAGTCAAGCGAAGTGGTAGGCAGGCAGATAGGTTTGAAAAATTAACAAGCTCGTAACTAGGGTTGAGATCGGCTTGTTTATTGCACCAATGATCCCAAAGGGCATCAAGCAATCTGATTTCAAGTAGTTAGGAGTAGATCAGCATATTGAATATACTGGTATTCTTCTCAAGCTTGGCTTGAAGAAATCAATGAACTTCAATATGATTGTCTCTTGGGTTGCTTTATCAAGAGCAATAACAAATGAGCCTCTTAGCAAAGCTGATTTCAAGATGAGGTCAAGCAGTCTATTTGGGTTTTTAGAGTTGTTATCGTATCTCAATTTCCTTATTAGATCCCTTCCTTCCTCAGACTCTAATATAAAAGTTTCTTACAATTTCTCCCAGGAGAGGTTGAAGAAAGAACAAGAAGAAAAGGAGCACAAAAAGAAAGAAAAGGCGGAGGCACATCTTTACACTATTATAAAGGTGTTACTTTAGTCATTAATTGACTGGTTTCAGCATTATTGAGCGTATGTTCTTACAGCTGTATGGTTGCTGTAGGTTGCACGAGACGATGATCTTGCAGAGCAGATTGGGAAGGATATATACTTTGATCTTGTGGATCATGATAAAGTTAGGAGTTTTCGTATTCAGAAGCAGATGACGTTCAATGTGTTTAAGGTATGACAATTTGTCCGAAAGGTTTTTGCATCCCTGTGTTTTCATTGGGACTATGGGAATTATTGGTTGCTCCATTAAATCAGTTCCCTCTTTTCACCTTCTTATGGTGACTACGCTTTGACATGTTTCAAATTTCACTTATTCATTTCAGGTAGTATGTTAGAGCTTTGAGCTATCTTCTTCTTGTGCTTTTTACGTTGCATAGCTGTTGGATTTGATTGTTTGTGTCATTTCCTTAATGATTTCTTCATAATGTACTGTGTTGGTACATGCAGGAAGAGGTTGCTAAAGAGTTTGGTATACCAGTGCAATTTCAACGTTTTTGGTTGTGGGCCAAGCGTCAAAACCATACATACCGTCCAAACAGGCCGTTGACTCCTTTGGAGGAGACACAAACTGTACTTTCCTTACCACCAATTCCTATAGCTCTATGGCTTTAAATAATTTTGTTTCAGCCTTCAGGAATGTTTCTGTCTGGTTTTAGCATCACTTCCTACTTAGCATGGTTTTGGCTTTCATTGGTTGTGTTATTCATCCTGCTGGCTTGCTTATTTTTGCATGCCTTCTCAATATCTGTCGAACACACACACACACACACAGATATATATATATATATATATATATATATATTTATATTCATATATTCAAGAAAACCCTACACAAAAAATTGGGAAAATGCTGAATTTGCCTTCTTTCATATTTGGTCTAGGATCTATTTGTGTGCCTAATTGAGTGTTTTCCTCAACTGTAGGTTGGAACATTGAGGGAGGTATCAAATAAGGTTCACAATGCGGAATTAAAGTTGTTCCTGGAAGTTGAGCTTGGACTGGTAATCTGGTTTTGAATTCTTAAGTAACATGTTTCTTTATTATAATGCTTAGTTTGTCCTTGCAGTTAAGTTATTGATCATATTAAACCTCACACTGAAGTCTAAAAGATCAAAAGATAGGTCTGATCAGGGATTTTAGAATCATTTAAGTGCAAAAAGTTGTATGTTTTCAGAATAGAAAGAGATAGGAGTTGGGCAGTAGGCGTGAGGTTAAGCTTTATGCTTGTCCGTAATTGTCAGATTATGCCCTTCGAAGTATAAGTTAGTGAGATATGAAAGTTGCTGAATTTTACTAGATTGTTTAGGCAAGTCTTTGTTAATCATGCAAAAACAATATGAGCTTTGATCTAGATTTCCCACTATCCTTGGTAATTGTTTGGTCTTGAATTATTTGCATCATGATCTTAAACGTTTTTGTTTAGGATTTACGCCCAATTGCTCCACCAGATAAAACAAAGGAAGATATTTTGCTTTTCTTCAAGCACTATGATCCTGAGAAAGAAGAGCTTCAGTAAGTTGTCTCATGTTGTGTGTCTGCCCATCTTTTAGGAAATTACGTGAAATGTTATGGGATTTTAATTTATTGTATATATATTTTTTCTATCAGCTTTGTTGGAAGGCTATTTGTGAAAAGCACAGGCAAGCCATCAGAAATTTTGTCCAAATTAAACAAAATGGCAGGATATGCTCCTGATGAAGAGATCGATCTTTATGAGGTTGGCTTCCAGTAACACCTTCTTACAGTTTTGTGCCAATCTGAGTTCTCAGTCAAATTGATGCAGCGCATGAACATGAGTTTAATTTTTTTTTTCTTATTATATTAGTTGGTTTCTCTATTTAGTTTAGTTTAAGACGTCTTGGTTAATAAGTCTTAGAAATTATTTAGTAGGTCTCTTATTTTAGGAATACATTTTTTTCTTACAAGGATTAGGATTTATTGTTTTAGACACCTGAGTTGTTAGCTCAACTGGTAGTTGTACCGTACCTGGACCAGGAGGTCCTGGGTCCAAGTCCCACTGTATGTGGGGTTTGTCCAACTTTATGTTGGTTTGGTTATTTGTTATTATGGTAGTTAACATTATAATTTATTTGGTCATTTATCATTTGGATGTTTGGGCTTACATGAAATTATCTGATCATTGTAATGAGATCTGAATTTTGTATCCTCTAAAAAAAAGGATTTATTGTGACTTGTAGCATTTAAATAGGCAGTAGCAAACAATCGTTATGTGTTAAATCAGAGGTTCTTTTTGAAACCCTAATTATCTTTTGTTCTGATTCAGTCTGAACCTATTATAGCCTATTTGCTAAATCCTAATTCCTTTTTAACATTCTGCCTCGTCACAACTCTTTCCAGTCATTTCTTTCTCTCTTTTGCATGCTTTAGGGGGAAGTTAGTTGCAGCTGAGAGGGTTGGTTTTGCGCTCTATTCCTTATTTTTTTTTTCAGATATTTGTACTAGTAATCTTGATAGTTGAAGCAACTGTATATGTAAAATTTTTTCTGTTTAGCATCTTTAGATGGACCTAATCAATGCCTTGTCTTAGCTGTTTTTACTTTAATGGTTGATTGTTTACTTGTGCAATAGTAATGTGTGTAACAGTGTCTTTGTGGGGCTGGGAAACTGATTATTGTTTATGGTCTTGTTAACTTGTCCAATCATTTTTGCACAATTTCTTTACATCCTTATGAGGAATATTACCTTGATTCTGCATTATGTCCAGGAAATTAAGTTTGAACCAAGCGTGATGTGTGAACCAATTGACAAGAAAATCACATTCCGAGCTAGCCAGGTATTCATCATACTTCATTTTGGAAATTTGTTGTGACTTTTTTTTTCCAAATGTTTTATTCCTCCATAAATTTCACTGCAGCTTGAGGATGGTGACATAATTTGCTTCCAAAAGTCTCTCCCTGTTGAAAGTACTGAACAATTTCGCTATCCAGATGTTCCATCTTTTCTGGAATATGTGCATAACCGCCAGGTACATTCCCTTCATCCTTTATGCATACAGTTTAAAGGAGCTTAAATGAAATTTTAATAAAGGAATTGGACTAATCTTATATGAAATCGTTTTGCATGCTTAATCCTAATTGAAACATTATTTTCAGACTATAATCTCCTCCTATTTATGTATGTAGCATTTTTAGTAGTAATCATAAGAATCTTGTGACAAAGGCTTCTTATAGGATGCACAGTATTCTTTTTATCTGATTTGTCCGTATATCTCCTTAAGGGTAGTGGTCAGCTGGTCAGATTCCTTTGGCGATGCTAATTTGTTTAAAATAATAGTGTCTTTAGATTTTGTCTAAAGCTCATTTAGTTAACAGTAAATGCTCTTCAATCCTTGTCAGAACTATACTGCACTTCAATGATTAATACTATGTTGGTTTTGGAATATAATTTTTGCAGCCTTCAATATACCTGCTCTAATAATTTTTCTTGCTATGGCTAAAGAAATATTTGCGTTCTTTTTTTTGTTATTTATGCTAGGTTGTGCATTTTCGGTCTTTGGAAAAACCCAAGGAAGATGATTTCCGTCTGGAGATGTAAGTTCAAAATTTTAATTAAGTTGCCTTCCATTGTTTTTGCTGTTGACATACCTTTAGTTTGGTAACTTCCTGGTACATAGGCATCCATTATATCTTTTTTGGTGCTATTTTTTTTTCTTTAATGTAAATGCGAAAGCAAAAACTTTATACTCCTTTTCTCTTTTGAATGTTTAGGTCAAGGCTTTATAGCTATGATGATGTTGTTGAGAAAGTAGCTCAAAAACTTGGTTTGGAAGATCCATCAAAAATCAGGCTTACTTCTCACAACTGTTACTCTCAGCAACCCAAACCTCAGCCTATTAAGTATCGCGGAGTGGATCATTTGTCTGACATGCTAGTCCACTACAATCAGGTAATAGTGACAGACATTAGTATGGCATATTGAGGAACCACAAGGATGAAAGGGCTAAAAATTAACCACTCCTATTTTTGTCTTGTTGCAGACGTCTGATATTTTATACTATGAAGTATTAGACATCCCTCTACCAGAATTACAAGGTTTGAAAACCCTGAAGGTAGCATTTCATCATGCAACAAAGGATGAAGTGAGTATGGAATCAATATTTGAGAGTTTCCACTAAACGATATTTAAAAATTTTTTTAATCCAAAAAATGTGGTTCTCTTTGATGCCAGGTTATTATCCATACTATCAGGCTTCCGAAACAGAGCACTGTTGGTGATGTGATTAATGATCTTAAGACAAAGGTAGAGTTTGTTTCATTTTATGGGTCAAATAATTATGTTGAGGACAACTATGTCTTGATCAGTTATTTCTTAGCCTTAGAGATAATATTTGTCGATCATCATTCTGAAACAGGTGGAGTTGTCTCGTCCTGATGCAGAACTAAGGTTGCTTGAAGTTTTCTATCACAAGATCTACAAGGTGTGAACTTGATCTTTTCATGGTTGATTTTTGCCCTTCCCATTGTCTACGCTGAAAATATGAAATGAACAAGAGCCAAGAGGAATGTTTACTTGTTTTCTAAATGTGATTTGGATGCCTAGTTATATTTTATAAGATATTATAATTCTTACATGATCTTCTGATGCCCTGAGTTTGCTTATCAGTTTCAACCTAGACATTGTTTGTTGAAAAGACCAATATTTAGTTTGTTGGATTGCATTTTCTCTTTGTTTCTTACTTTTCACTCTTCCTGGTTTGGCAATTTGGGGTTCCTATCAACTGATCGTATATCATTCTATGTTCTATCCCGTTTCTGCAGATTTTCCCACCTAATGAGAAGATTGAGAATATAAATGACCAATACTGGACATTACGGGCAGAAGAGGTTAGTTGCATTCTTAATTCCTTACTCCCTTCTCTTCTCTTCTCTGTTGTGCATGCACACATCCAGAAAAGCAGAAGGAAAGCTCTTGCTATTCCCATTCTGCTGCAATCTGAGTAGTCCTACCACAGACACCCCCCCCACCCCCCCTTTTCCCACCTCTCATTTTTTAGTATGTATTTTGTTGTTGAATTTTACGAATATTGTCACGTAGCTGTAGTGAATGGTTTTCTTTATGGTATGTAGCTTTGGTTTTGATTTTTGTTATTTGATATTACAGATCCCAGAAGAAGAGAAAAATCTTGGACCAAATGATCGCCTGATTCATGTTTACCATTTTACTAAGGAGACGGCTCAGAATCAGATGGTAATTAAGTTCCATATAGATTCACATTATCATATATATTCTTTCACTATCTTGGGACAAAAAAGGTCGCTTCTTGATCATTAGTGGGTTTTTTTTTTTTTTAAAGAATTTTGTATTAAAAAAATACTCATTATCCCTTTTTTTTTTAAGAATTTTGTATTAAAAAAAACACTCATTATCCCTCTTTCTTTTGATAGCAAATTTTGAATTTTGGAGAACCCTTTTTCTTGGTGATTCGCGAAGGAGAGACTTTGGCTGAAATAAAAGTTCGAATACAGAAGAAGCTGCAAGTTCCAGATGAGGAATTTGCTAAGGTTCGTCATACTTCCCAAATCCCCTGTGATCCTGTGCTCACTGAGTTACCCTTATTCATTCTGTGTTCTCTCCTTTTTCACTTTTCTTTCTCAAGTACCCATTTTCTTTTTCCATTTTTTTTTCTAATTATTTTTTTTAATAATTTAGTTATTTTTAACCTATTATCATTGCAGTGGAAGTTTGCATTCCTTTCACTTGGCCGGCCAGAGTACCTTCAAGATTCTGATGTTGTGTCTAGTCGTTTTCAGGTGCGTGCATTCTTTGTGTATATATATGAAATTCCTTTTCACGTTGTGTGAAATTTACCCTAATTTTGCTTGTACTTGAATTCAGAGACGGGATGTTTATGGTGCTTGGGAGCAGTATCTTGGGTTGGAGCACTCTGACAATGCTCCTAAGAGAGCTTATGCAGCTAATCAGGTAATTTCCCTTAGTTTCAAATTTTTCAGAGTTCCATCTCAATTTCAGTTACTTTACCCTTTGTTTGGTAAGTAGGATGGATGGAAAAATTTCAGTCTATGGTATTCACAACAACGTTGGTTATTTTTGTAGCTCAACTTAGGATTGAAACCTTTTCCTTCTTTTCTCCTTAGCAGCCTTTATGTAAAGGGGGGCGTCAATTAAACATTAATTTGGGGGATTGAAATATGCTTCTTTTTTGTGATTGCTTTTGCTCTGAGGATATTATTAAACTATCATTTGTTTATGTGAGTCATTGAAATGAGTAGCCTTTGAGAAGCCAAGATAATGTACTTTGCATTGATAACATCGTTCATCTTTGCAGAGCCGGCACACCTATGAAAAGCCAGTTAAAATATATAACTAGGGATCATTTTAGATTTCTCCCTTGATGACATTGAACAAAAGGGTGGCTCTCTACATGGATTATAAGAGGCGAGAGAACAGTTTAAGCAAATGACAATGTGAGGCAACTAGTTAGCGCAATGGGGGATTGGCATCTGCAAGATTTACTAGTTGATTTGTTGGATATGTAATTCTTTTGCTTGTGTGGATTGGAAGGACTTTTTATGAATCTAAGCAAGTGTGCATCGGCAAATGTCAATTTACAATCCACTTAAGCTTTTCCTACTTCCGTCTTTAAATGGAGGTTGCGTCTCGAGTAGTGATTAGGTAAGTTGCCTGTGTATTTTAACGGTACATAAACAAGATTTTGGATTAGTGAATATTTGTATACAAAGTATAGTTGGGAGAACATTTGTCATTTATAACCCCCCCTAGTTTTGCTTCTTGATTTTGTCCATGTAGATGCATTCAGCAAATTGGGGGGCTTTTGTAATGTTTGATTGCCATTCTTTTCAAGCCTTTGGCTATATCTCTAGATCCTCGTTTAAGATATTTGCCAAACACTTTAATCAAAAACTTTGCTGCAATTTGTTTCGTTTCTTATAAAAGAAAAATTGTAATTTTATTTTCTGCTGCTTCTTTTTGCAAAACTCTCCAAAATCTTCTTTACCCACACCCCTCCGAATAAGAAAGGGAAAAAAAAAATTTGAATCAACCCTCAACTGATGTTTCTCTTAATTTGAAGGCAAATTACTTAATGGTGCACAATTAGAGGATGCATAATTTTTTTTCTATTTCTAGTTGTATCATATAGCTACTGGATATATCGATGTATCATCGGATATATAATTCCTTGGCTGTAACAAATATATTTGGAATTTCTATAGACCATTAGTTAGGATTTCAGCATAGTTTACTTGATGATATGATTGTGCATAAATGATATTATTTCGTCTGAGCCGGGGCTAGTCGAAATTTTGTGTGTATAGAAATATTTTTGTTTCGGCTATCAGTTTATTTTTTTTGGCCAGATTTCGGCTATCAATGTAAATTAATAATTTTTTAAAAGAATTTTCTCAAAAAAAAAAAAAAAATTTAAAAGTAATTTTATAAGAGAAAAAAGAAATATGGTAAAAGTTTGGGCTCAGCCTGTTAAGCCCATTTATCTGTCCACTTGGTAGCCCCTAGCATGACCCAAAATTGAAAACCCACCCATTTCAATTCTAAAGCGTCATGCCGGAACTGGCCTTCTCCGCCTCATCCTCCCTGTGCTGTTCAACTCCAACAGAGAGAAAGAAGACAGGAAAAAGCAGAAGACATTAACGAACAAGAAAAAAGTAACCGGTAAGATCACTTTCATTTCTTAAGTATATACTCTGGCTATAATTCATTCATTTTTGCTTATACAAAAGAGTTATATGTGGGATATAAACAGTGTGAGCCGGTTATTTCCTATCTAGTTTAACATCTGATGAATTGTTCATTGCGCATTACCTGTTTGTTTAAATTCTTTTTACTGTGTATTTGGAGTGAAACTATGCAGCTTTACTATGTAAATTAGCGTTAATGAGGGATTATATTGTTTACACTTTACACTTTGGAATTATGTTTTTGTTGGATTAACTAGTTTGAATTCTGTGCTAATCCGGTTGGTGGCTTTTCGAAAATTATGTTTTTCAGCTAGTTTAGCTTCTTCTTTTTTTGGATGTCTGCGCTGCATTTTTCTCCTTTATTTTTACAAAACTGCCTATCTCAAAATTTCTTCCCCCCGCCCCCAAATTTCTCTTTTGGGTCTTAGCAGATGTTTAGGGTCATAAGGAAATATGTTTACCCGTGAAAGGCCTTTGGTTGGTTGAGATTGACTTCAAGTTCAGCTTGGTTAGAATGCCTTTTTTTTTTTTTGGATTAGGGTTCTTATATTGTTAAATATCTCATAATATTATGCTGGCACTTTTTATTTTTGTTTTTTTTTTCCAACTTTTATTCTTTAAATTGAAATGAGGTTTCAATTCACAGTATTAAGCCATCCTGATCTCAAAACTTAATACTATCTTATGGTTGATTTACTTCTGTCTGACTTTTTTTGAACTTGTAAGATTTGGTTAAGGTGTCTTTTATGCTTGTTAGGTACATTGTCAAACTAATTAAGTACTAGTGATGAGACGTCATGGACAATATGCCGACTCTGGTGCCAATGCATATGTCTCTGCTCAGATGCAGCATATGCCTGCACAGGGTATGGAGAACAAGTCAGGTCAATTTCAAGGACAACTAGAAGCTTTCACTCCTGAGAGAGATCAGCCTTTCGGAACACCGAATTCAGAGGGGCACT
>AWWV01015574.1:0-28497 GCA_001974805.1 Corchorus capsularis | reverse complement strand
AAGGCAAGACTGTTTTCTAGATGAGTCCTTTATCTTCCTGTTTTGTTACTTTGTATAACTAGAGGTTGCAAACATTTATATCATCATATATGCTAGTTGGTATATATTTATTGTCTTCTTGTAAAAAGAGAAATAAATGATATAGAGGGTCAGAGCCCATCATTGAGAATAACCTACAGGCGAGGATATCCAATTGTTCTCCCAATATTGAGTGTAGGTTATGGTATGACTGCTTCTTTAATTTGCACTTTGGCATAATTGCTTCTGCATTTGGTTAAGGTTTCTTTCTAAACTCATATTAGGAATTCATCTGGAACTTTAATTTTTGCTTTTTCTCCAAAACTGAGAGGAAGTCCTTGTTAATTAGAAAATTGTTCCCATTTCTTCTTGTTCTATTGTTTTTGCATTGGCTTAGAATTGTGCTGCATAGTTCTGTTTTCTTGACAAGCACGGTGATACTCCCCTGGTGTCATTCTAGAAATTTTCTCTTAGATCCTTTATCCTTACATGTTTGTCCTAAAAGAAGTAAGAAAAGGGCACGGGATTGAAATGCTTTCCTTCATTAGATACTGGGGCTTCTATGAGATGTCCTCATTATAATTGAAAAAGATTAGCTATGACTGGCTTCATTTTGCATTCTACATTTACGTTTTTTATGTCTTGAATTTTCTTTTTTTCTTTTTTATAAACTTTACATATAACATTTGTATCGGACCACTGTTCTTAGTATGCCGGTTCAATGTGACATAGGCCAAGGGACTGATGGATCAAGAACTTATTACCAGGGTCAGAGGCCAGATCCGAAACTCTCTTTAGAAAAACAAAATGCTGATCCCAGATCTCGACGCCATGATGAAGATATGCAAGTAGGCTATGAGCAAGATCATTTATCACAAACTTTGGAAGGACTTGAGAAGAAATTCCTTGATGACATAACAAAGCTAGCCAAAGAGCAGAATGATGCTGAGGATGCAGAAAATAATAGACACAGGGAGGTTAGTATTAGTTCATTTTGCATGATACCCTCAAGAACAATTTCTGCCAATAATGAACCTCTTCCAAAAGATGTTTGCCTGGTTTTTACTGAGCAAACTAAAGTAGAGTTATAGAAGGAAACACTATCCAAATATGAGCTTCGTTGCAGTGTAATGTTATAAAGTCAATACTTTCTCCATTTGTGAGGTGGTTATAGATATTAGAATATGAAACTTTTATATCTGAAGCATATGATGCCTTCACATGGAAGCATAAATATCCAATAAAGCGAACTGACAAACATTTTGTGCTCATGCTCTTCCTCTTCTTAGATATCCTGTGGTCACATCTGTCTGCATGAATGTTACATATACTTACATGGTGCTAATATTTTTGTTTTCCCATTCTTCAGAAAATAAATGCAATCAATAGTCAGTACCAGGAGCAGCTAGCAGCACTTCGAGCACGGCATGCTAGTCGCCGAGATGAGTTCCTGCGGAAGGAATCTCTTGCACGCCAACAACAATACCAGCAAGCAGCAATGGACCATTACCCTCATGGCACCATGGCTCCAGCTGATACCATGGCAACTGGTAATCCTCATGGTTATGGTGGAGTTGCAGGTTCAGCTGCTGTTGGAGATGCACATCGAGGCTACAACTCTGATAATTTCAACTCTTATAGCGAGAGGGCTCGATTTCTTGGGGGTGCCAGAGATCCTGGTTTTGAACCTAGAGGCTCATACCCTGGGGGCCGTGTCTATGATACTGGTTCACGTTACTACTAAATATGCTTGGATTAATTTTCCCTAGTCAAATCTTCCAGGTATAGTTGTGATGGTTAGCATGTGTATACTTGCACACTATCATGTACTTTATGTTTGTCATCATGCATATCTGGGAAAGGAAATTTTCATTTTTCTCACCTCATTTCTGTCATTAATTTCACTAGTTTTATGGTTTTGATGTTTTAAGAATATGGGTCTTCATCCCTTATTCTTAAACAGCCTAATCCGTTCTCTGATGATACTATAGTAGCTTTTTGCCATCTGTGATCTGTCTAGTTTGCTTTAGTAATCTAGTTTTATTTATTTATTTTGCTTTAGTAGAAAGAGAGAAATATACTCTCAGCACCCGTTAGCATTTCCATGAATTTTGTTTGCTAGTAACTGCTGAACTTGATCCTAGACTTGTAATGCCGTAACATTTTCCATACAACTTTAAGCGAGGAAATACAAATGTCTATACAACATTGACAACCAACTCAGGCTGATGTGGCCAATTTTCTTTTTCTCCTTTCATGCTATTGCCCTTCACAAATTTCTTGATCTCTCA
Source organism: Corchorus capsularis (assembly GCA_001974805.1). Classification (NCBI taxonomy): domain Eukaryota; kingdom Viridiplantae; phylum Streptophyta; class Magnoliopsida; order Malvales; family Malvaceae; genus Corchorus; species Corchorus capsularis. The sequence goes on along the minus strand of AWWV01015574.1, from coordinate 26,188 downwards.
TTCCTTTCCTCATTGCTGTTCTTTCTCTAAACCAATGCTGCTGGCCTCATCTCATCTTCATGTCTTTAACACTTTATGTATGTATTTTGATCCCATCAGGATCAGGTCGGGTGCCTGATACAGGTGGTCAAAAGTTGAGATCATGTCAAGACAATTTTCATGTTGAATGTTGAATCTTGGTTTTGATTATTAAATATTACAGCAAAGTATAACTATACCTTGCTATACTATACTATATACTATATACTATAAATGTGTTCATTCATGCATCCAGTGCACGTGCCATGTGCCGTTCCTCACTTGCTTTTGCTTGGGTTTCACTTGCATTCTATACTTTTCTTCCTTGTTTATAAATTATAATCTCTCTCTCTCTCTCTCTCTTCATTTGTTGGTCTATCTGTCCTCTTGAATGAATTTATACAAGGAGATGTTAGTAAGGAATTTTAAAAAAAAGTAATTGGAGATGAAAACCATGTTATTGATTTGATTTGATTGGACAATGGAAGGAATGGGGCAACAACCCAAAAATGAAAAAGGTGTATCCAATCCATAGATCAAATTTTTTTAGGAGGGGGAAATTATTATTATTATATAATAATAATGGCAAAAAGTCACAAAAAATTGAACAAGTTGATACACTAATGTTAAATGTTACTACCGTAACCGTTGGTGGATTTGCATTAAGAAAACATATATTTTTACTAATTTGAGTGGTGGTGGGGTTTCACATCATAATCATAATCATACCCAATATTTTTCAAACAAGGCAGTGAAGCATTATCATGAGAAGATGAAAAACATCCTGCCTATCCCCCCAGGCCCCAACCCAAAGAAAATGAACACAGTCCTCAAGCTGGTAAAAGATTTTTAACTGGCCCAGTAGTATTATATCAAAATTATTTTGCAAGTAAGTTCTGACAAAAGAATAACATTCAACAAGATGAAACATAAATTAGACAATTGATTCCTCATTTTTTTTTCTATAAATTATGGGGAAATTTTTATTGAGATAAGAGAAATAAGTTGTACCTTGAATCAATATATATGTATATATTTTTTCTGTTTTGATGGGTAGTTCGAATCAATATTTATATCCACACTTATTATTGCATCCTTTTAAGAAAAAAAAAAAAGCTATTCTTTAGAATTTCTCACCCTCTCCATCTTTAAAAGAACAAAAAAAAACTTGATATTTTTGGTTTTGGGTTCTTTGTACATATTAAGAATAAGTATATGCTTAGTTTCATCCTCTTTAGGACTGCAAGTATGAGATGAGGAAATCGAGGTATAAATCTTTCATCTGGCAAAGAAAAAAAAAAAGAGTAGTACTATAAATCTTTCTTTATCACAATGTAATTCTTTTTTTAACTAAAAAACAATGATTCTGTAGACTGTAGTCTTCTTGTTGTTGATAACTTGATATCCTCTTTGTTTTAATTTAATAAAAATAAATGAAAAAAATTAATAGAAGTAAAAGAGTTTTTAATGAATCCTTTTAATATAAAAAATGATTGGTAATAATAATATATAATGGAATAAAAATAGTATGTTTTGGAGTTTAAGTAGGTTGATAAAAGGAAATATATGGTGTGGTAACATACCTAAATTAAAAAACACTAACTTTTTTTTTTGTGCATTAAAAAAAGACTAACTTTTAATATCAACATTTGTCTCTTTTTTTTTTCCCAAAATCTTCAATTTTCACATCAACTCGAAAAATATATATATAAAAATAAATATAACAATGATCCAATATAGTATATATATATATATATTCTTCAAAAAAAGTATATATATATATATAAATAATAAAAAAATAATAATAATAATTTAAGTTCCCTCCTTGAATCTTATTCACCAGAAATAAAGAAAAAAAGGGAACAAAAGGAAAGGGGGAAAAAAAAAAAACTCCACTTGTTTCTTTCTCTTTTTCTAATCCGGCATTTTTTTCTCTCTCTGTTTGTTTTTCTCAAATTATTTTTTAGACAAAAGCAAAGATGATGAACACCATTTTCTCTCTTCATTTTTAAGCTCCCTCATTTCTTCCTCTCTCTCTCTTTCTCTTCCGAAAATGGTGGGTCTCCCTTCCGAGGATTCCTCCGATTCTACTCACCGTGTCGACTCAGACAACCATATCAGCAACATCAATGACCAGCGAGTTTACTTTGTCCCCTTCAGGTCAATTCCTTTGCAATTTCTTTACTTTTTCTTTTCCTTTCTTAATCCAACATTCACCAAATCTGTAAGACCCCAACTTTTAAAATTTATCCAATCACGAAAAGTTATTCTTCTTTTGAGTTGTGTTATTAATGGAGTATTCAATATTGGTAATGTGATTCGGAATCTGCATTCCATTTATTTGCTACTCTTCAATGGGTAACTTTCTTAGTAACCAATTACATTGCTTTTCAATACTTTAATTAGCTTTTATTAAGATATGCAATCATATTTTGGATTTTTCAGAAACTGGATTTTGGAGTAAGATTTTGTTTTCATTGTCTTGTTATTAAGTAATTTTGATTTACTGTAACTCGATGATGTCTATATTGGTGAAGGGTTTGTTCATATCGTTTTTGTTTTTCTTTTAAGGTGGTGGAAAGATGCACAGGACTCAACTTCAAGTGAATCTGATGCGAAGAGGGGCGTTTTGTATACAGCAACACCAGGAACGTCGTATGCGGGTCCCATGAAGTTAATCAACAACATATTCAACTCAGATCTTGCTTTCAATTTAAGAAAGGAGGAGGATTCTTTGCACAATGGTGAAAATGGTGAGGTTGGTGTTTCTGGACGGGACTATGCATTGGTTCCTGGGGAAATGTGGTTGCAGGCTCTTAAATGGTGAGTTTTTTTAATATTTGTTTTTAGTTTAGTGTGATCAGGCACTAGTTTTATTTGATGCTAGACAGTTTGAATAGGTAGTTCTTCTATGCCACTATTGTTTGAATTCTGTCCGATTTCATTGTGGGGTTGCATTGTGTCTGAGAGTTTATGCAATTTGGGTTGATTAGAGAGAAGAGGAAGGAATGGTATTCGGACAAATGAATTCATGTGTATTTTGATTTCTCTCCAATTGTTCAGACTACACGCAAATGACGGGAAAGAATGATATAATTTTACCATATTGCAGTTTTTGATTTAAGTATCTACCTCTAAAAGCAGAACCTTGGTGAGTACACTTCATATGTCACATGAACTATCCAGCTCATATTTGGCAATGTTTGAGACTCTGTCCCTAGAAACAACGGTAGAAAAAGTCCATGAAAAACTATGTCAATGATTCTTGACATGGGAGATATTTTACCATCCTATGGAACCCTTGCGTAGCACTCTTATATATTTCAGTACAAGCCTTGCTTTTCATAAACCGTGTGGTGCTATGACCTTTTAAAAGAATTTAGCTTTAGATATCTTTTGCATCATCTCCAGTCTACCTGAATTAGTGGGCCTAAGGATATGGACTGAAATATATATGACAAGTGCAGTTTCATGCTATAAACTATAAATTTGCTGTTATATGCAGGCATAGTGATGCTAAAGTTGCAGCAAAAGGTGGAAAAAGCTTTTCAGCTGCCGAAGATGACATGGCAGACGTCTATCCTTTGCAGCTAAGACTTTCTGTTCCACGGGAAACAAATTCAATGGGAGTAAGAATTAGCAAAAAGGTAAGTTCATTTGAGCAACTAGTTATTCCACTTTTGGTCTGTGAAGAGTTTACTCTATGTCTATGTCGCATACATTTTCACCTTCTGATGCGTTCTTGAATTTTAATTTTGGAGTTTTCAGTATGTTAATTGTAGAAGGGAAATGGAGCATGAACACTATCATAGAATAACGGTTGTATGTTTCTTTTTAAACCAGGAATGGAACTTCTCACATTCATTGCCAGTTTTGATAAATTATTAGTTCCACTGAACCAGTGTTATTTTTGTTCTCCGTCTATTAACTGGACTAATATGCTATTCCTGATCATGATACTTCATGATTTACAGATAAATTGACTTTGTATATATAGACTGCATGATTCATTAGATTTTGCTTGCATCTTGGGAACTTAGATGTTCTTACAGCTAAATCAATCCTATAATCATACTATGGTTTGTAGCTTTCTCTCTTGTGTTTCACAAGATGCTTTTCTCATTATTTGTATTCATTTTACTTTCTCAGGCTTTTACATTTCTTTGGTTGTCAGCCCTCTTTCATATTATCAACCTCTTTGGTTATGTGTGCTTATATTATCTCTTACTCGTTACAGGACAATACAGTGGAACTTTTCAAAAGAGCCTGCAAAATATTTAGTATAGATTCTGATCAGGTAATTTTCAAAACCAGTGGGAAGGATATCTTTTCCTGTCGAAACAGATGGATATTTAATTTTCTCTATTGTACAGTTACGCATTTGGGACTTTTCCGGGCAGACAACTCTATATTTTGTTAATGACAGAAGTAGATTTCTCAGAGACTGTCAACGCCAATCGGATCAGGAGGTAAGAGGTAGATCTTTTTTTTTTTTTTTTTGGATATTGTTTTACATTGACTTATTTGTTTGTTTCTGGCCAATCTCTCCTTCCAAGATCTCATACTTCGGCTTTTAAAACCTTGTTGCATGCCTTGCTTCTTCAGAAGATGTCAAACACATAAGAAAATGTTTGTGCTTGCCTGTAAAAACAAGTATATAGAACCTTTGACCAAATACACTTCCAATCTCATATTTTACCTATATTTTTTCTTCAGCATAATGTTTTAGGAAATGCAGTTCCGATATGATTTCTACTGATTAATAAAAATAGAACGAATTTACAAACATCGCTTTTCATAATATGATCCATATTCCAATGTTCAGGTAGGTTTGTTCAAAAAGGAATATTGTAAGATCCTCTTTCAGAAGATTGTGACTAACTGAGATTCATTTTAGTTTTAAGACATTCTAGATCTTGACATTTGAGTTCCTTTAGGAGAGTTAAATGTTTTTTTAACACTTACAACGGGTGTTCTAGATCACCATCCTTTTTAATAGTTCTTTCTTTATTGTACAATTTGAACTCGTGTACATTCATATATTACTACCTTGTCTTTGATTTTGACATATTTGTTTAGTTGGTTTTTATTATGCTTAACTTTCTAGAAATTATGTCTTGTCAACTTTGAGCCCCAAGAATGACAGAATTTGTTGGCATCCTGTATCATCAGACATAACCTTAAAAGAAAATTTCTTTGTATACCTGAAGGCCACTATTGTAGTTAATTTTCTCCAGTAAAAGCATTTGTGTTCATGGAAAGTTAAGGGATTAATCTTAAGATGATACCGACTGTGATTGTGAAGCTCTGTGTGCTAAAGTGTGAATCAATCTTAAAGCAAGGGCAAAATTGATTTTTCCTCTTCATGTTAATATCCTGCTCTCTAGCTGCTTTCTTGTCGAAAGCATCATATAATCTCGTTAGTTGTAGTTTTCGTATATGCCATTCATGTTTTGCTACTATTGTTTATATGTAGATTATCCTGGAGTTGCAAGTCTATGGATTGTCAGATTCCATGAGATGTAGAGAAGGGAAAAAAGATGATTTGTCTGGACAACATCCTGCAAATTGCTCTTCTGGTGCTTCAATCGTCATGAATGGTTGCAATGGCACTGCAAACTCCAATTTCGTCTGCAGTAATGGTTCAACATTCTGTGGAAGATCAGGAGAAGCTGGTTCATTGGGATTGACTGGATTACAAAATCTCGGAAACACTTGTTTCATGAACAGTGCCATTCAGTGCTTGGCTCATACACCAAAGATAATTGACTATTTTCTTGGAGACTATAGTAGAGAAATAAATCCCGACAATCCTTTGGGCATGAATGTATGTTATACATTCTGTAATCTCTTTGTTTTCATGTTTGATCGTCTAATATGTTTTCATTGTTGTTTGAAGTTTGGACTGTTCTTAGTTGTATGCATCCTTTATAGCTTGCCCATTTTTTCAGGGTGAGATTGCTTCAGCCTTTGGGGATCTATTGAGGAAGTTATGGGCCCCTGGAGCAACCCCTGTGGCACCAAGAACATTTAAGTCTAAGCTTGCTCGTTTTGCTCCTCAATTCAGTGGCTTCAATCAGCATGATTCTCAAGTTGGTGAACATACTCTTGATCTCAATAATTGAACTTTGTGTGAGATTGTGAGTGATTCATCCTGATTATATTCCGTCTGTTTGCTAATTTAATGCATCTTTTATCTTAGGAACTTCTTGCATTTTTGTTGGATGGACTTCATGAAGATCTCAATCGTGTGAAAAGCAAGCCTTATGTTGAAGTGAAGGATGGTGACGATCGAAAAGATGAAGAAGTAGCTGACGAGTATTGGCAAAATCACCTGGCTCGCAATGATTCTATTATTGTTGATGTGTGCCAGGTAAGGTCTATTTTCCGTCTGGTTTAATTTGGTTCTGAGTAAGCATATTGGAAGTCTTGTTTGACTTGTATGGTTACATGGTAACCACATTCATATGAAAAAGGACCTTGGGAGATAATAAGTTGGAAATGAGATACTTAAAAGATTCTGACATCTGAGGGTAGTAGTCTTTATTGGAGAGGGTGGAAGTGGTGCTTGGGATGGTGATAGCATCAATCGTGGAAAATTCATTAATCTTTATTGGTGTTGTTCTTGTAGGATATCTTATCATGGCTTGTAGATCGAATCAATTATTCTATCATTCATTTATAGCATGGTTGATTTTTTCTCATTGCAGGGTCAATTTAAATCAACATTAGTTTGTCCAGAATGCAAAAAGGTCTCTATAACATTTGATCCATTTATGTACCTCTCACTACCTCTGCCATCAACAACATTGCGAACAATGACTGTAACTGTCATCAGTACTGATGGAACTTCTCGGCCATCTCCATTTACAATTACTGTCCCTAAGAGCGGGAAATTTGAAGACCTCATCCAGGCTCTAAGTGTTGCATGTTCTTTGGGGGCTGATGAGACCCTACTGGTTGCAGAGGTATGTTGCATTGTCTATAACATCTGAATATATCTGATTAGTGACTAATATCGTTGATATGCTTATAAATGTTCATAACCCTGCTTAGCTTATATACAGATATACAACAACCGGATTATACGTTATATTGAAGAGCCTGCTGATTCTTTATCCTTGATTAGAGATGATGACAGACTGGTTGCTTATCGGTTAAATAAAGAGATGGAGAAAACTCCTTTAGTTGTATTTATGCATCAGCAGATGGAGGAGTAAGTTTGTTTAATGCCCAGCTTGTGGCCCTTTTTCTTCTTCATGATTTAGATTTGATTTCATTCCTAGAATGACACTGTTGGTTGGCGTCTCTTATAATTTACTTTATGAAATTTAATATTTTCAGGGAGCACGTCCATGGAAAATTGACTTCTAATTGGAAGACATTTGGATTTCCTCTCGTAGCAAGGCTTTCTAATGTTTCCAGTGGATCTGACATCCATGGTCTGTATCTCAAATTACTAAATCCATTTCAGACACAGGCTGACGAAGTCTTAGATAATTGTGATAACTCTGAGAGCTCAGCAGTTGAAGACATTTCTTTGAAAGAGCATGAAGTGTCTCCAGCTTCAGATGAGAATCAAAAGGCCCCTGATGCAAATGGGGTTGTCTCACCCTCAGAGGCTGAATTACAATTTTACTTTACAGATGAAAAGGGAATGGTCAAGGAATCCCAGATAATTTTGGGTGAAGCAGTACCAGCTGCAGGAGTGTCTGGGAGATTACATTTGCTGGCATGCTGGCCAGAAAAGTATGTTAAACAGTATGATACATGGCTTCTTACCTCTTTACCACAGATTTTTAAGTCATGCTTCTTTGCAAAGAGACCTCAGGAATCTGTTTCTCTGTATAAGTGTCTTCAAGCATTCTTGATGGAGGAGCCCCTTGGTCCAGAAGACATGTGGTCAGTGTCTATATTTATTCTCTTTAACTTGAGAATTGCTTTGCATTTGCAATAGCTAGAACTTGTGTTACTCATTTTGGAGGATTAAGTTTTACTCTCAAGTCAGTTGAGTTGAATAGAAAACCTTGCATGCAGGGCTTTCCTTTTGCAAGCTGCAATGCCCTTTCATGAATTAATAGCTCATTTTTACTATTCTGTTCATTAACAGCTTCCCTTGATTTTTGATTGAATGTATGTATCTCCGCAAACTCCATGTTTTCGAACATATTTGTCAGAGCTATTAGGATTGCCTTGACTCCAAGTACCTCTAATTTGGTTGCTGATCAAAAGAAAAAGGATCTGTTGTTTTGTTTTAATGTCTGGAAGGCAATTTTTATTGTTTAAATTTTTTTCATCTTTTGTGGCCAAAAAGATCTTTTCATTCTTATGTAGATTTAGGGTTTATATACAAGTACTTAAAACATTGGCCTATTTTATATATGAATGCTTGCATGTATAAGAGAAAAATTGGCTAATAGACTATCAAAATTTGTTGTGCTTATGTTGCTTATTTTCATTGTCTTTCTGATGCCTTGTCTTCTTTATGTAATTTTAGGTATTGTCCTGGCTGCAAGGATCATCGTCAAGCCAGTAAAAAATTGGATCTTTGGAGACTGCCAGAGATTCTGGTCATCCATTTAAAAAGATTTTCTTATAGTCGATTCTTGAAAAACAAGCTGGAAACATATGTTGACTTCCCCATTGATGATCTTGATTTGTCAGATTATATTGCCTATAAGAATGGCGAGTTATCTAACCGTTACATGCTCTATGCCGTCAGTAATCACTATGGAAGCATGGGAGGTGGTCATTATACTGCATTTGTCCATGTAAGTGAATGCCTAACCATGATTTTGTTAATATAGAGAGCTTTTAGTGACTTTTTTTTTTTCTCAATTAAATTTACTTTTGTTTTATAGTAATCTTAATTGAATCAACAAGATTAAGAAGATAGCATTACCTTTATGTGTGTGTAGCATGTAGCATTATGTACTGTCGGTTTTTTAATGTAAAGAAAACACAAACTCATCAACCAACGGGTTTTTGTAAACGTAAAACCTGTCTTGGTGGATTGATATCCATGCTTAATCACTCAGTCCTCCTGTTGGAACATTGGTCAGGGTACATGAACCTTTAACCTTCTGAAGGAATGCCACGATCTGGGTGTAGACCACAGGCATTGAGCCTTCTTAGTTCTTATGTTTCCTTGTGACTTAACAGTGTGCAAACTTTTTATGAGGATGATTAAATGAATTTTAGCATTTATGAGCTATCTTGTTTACCTCTTGTTAGTTACCTCTCTGTTCTGCACATTTGGTACTGCTGGAACTACTCTAATTTTTGTTTCTTTGATGTAGCATGGGGGTGGTCGGTGGTATGAATTCGATGATAGCCACGTTTATCCCATAGGCCCAGAGAAGATAAAGACGTCCGCTGCTTATCTTCTTTTCTACAGAAGAGTTGTAGACTAAAAACTTCTGACTCATCACTTACCAAAACCAATTTAAGCTAGGTATTTCTTGTCGGTGAATATATCAACAATTTTGCCGCCTTACCTTTATCAATCTCAAAAGAGTAGCATTCTTTCATCTATGGCATTGTTTAATGATTAGTCTACGTTGATAGTATCTAGCATTACAGAAGGGAGATTATAAACATAGAGTAGATGCCAGTCATTGGCTGTAACATAGTAGCAATTCAAGGGGTGATAGAGAATGAAGGGTTTTTTGTTTGTTTTTTTTTTTTTAATACCTATATAACCATTTGCGAAAGGAAGTGTCTAGCGATTTTCTTTTTCTCATTTTGAAAGGTTTTACCAGAGCCTTTGTTGCTTTTGACCCCTGCAAAAGTGTAATTTTTGTTTACTATTATTGTACACAACTGATGATTGAATTCATTGGCAGCTAATTCATGAGTTTACCATTCAAATTCAAAGTATCCCATCAATTATGTCTATTAATGTTTCTATAATTTGTTGCCATTACTTTCTTTTAAGAATGTGAGTGAGTATAGAATCTAAGCTGTCTGATCCTGCCTTCATGTATACTTAAACTGCCATTTACTTTGGGATGGCTGGAAAATTGATGTTATTGATATGAAGAGAATCAAGTAATTTCTCAGGGAAAATCTGACAGTGGATTTCATCTTTTTTATCCATTTATCCATCCAAGTAATTAGCTCATTTTTCACTTGGTTATATTAGTGAAAGTGGTGGACCACATCTCCTCTCTTTCCCTTTTTGTGTAAGATGTGACTTTGACCCTCTTCATAATTGTAGTACCATACCATGGTACCATGAGCCCAGTTAAGTCCAGGACCACTATCCATTGGTTCACAGTTTGCTCATCAATCATCATGCCTTATGGTTGTGGTTCCTATTTTCTCACTTGACCAAAATTATTTGAGTGATTCATTGAAAATTCCAAACCTTTTAATCTCTACATGATTATAAAATTGATTGCTTTTTTTTTTATTGTCAGTTTGTTTATCTATAAGCATTGGATTCAAGCAAAAAAAAAAAAAAAACAAAGAAGGATTGCATGTGGGGAGTCCTCCTATAGACAAACGACTTCGGTTGGGTTTGGTACGAAGGAATATGCTCACTTTCCGTGGATTTTAATAAGAGATCATTTTCCATATGTTTGGTATTAATCAACAGTTTGCATGGAGCTTATTAATTCTTTTGTTATCTTTAATTCTTTGGGACAGTATACATTAACCAGGATTAAATAAGTAAATTTTCATTTGGAAGAAAGGCATTTCATAAATATTAATATATATATATATATATAATAATAATAATAATTTAATTTGGAGGGGTTATGAGATACATCTTTTCTAAAACCTTTTTTTTTAAGAAAAAGAAATATTTTATTATGAGAAAAGATCAACTTACCCACAATAAAAACAAACTTGTTTTACACACTTTTATAACTTAATTTATGAGCATTATTTCACAAAATCAACCGTATTTAATGCGATCTTTTCATATGAATCATTAATGTAAATTTTCAAGTCAATCCAATATCAATTTCATATGGATTGAGACTCTAAGATTTTTCAATATTTTCAACATATATTTAACAGTGAAAAAATACAATGCATCAAACATATAGTTAACATTTTCAGTTAACTTCAAATTTAACATACATGATCCATGTGAATAGAATTAAGAATTCAACGATAAGATATTAGTTAAATATAAATTTTATTAAAATATATAAAAGAGTGAAAAAAGTTTGTAACTTACACAGTAAGTGGATCTTTTCTCTTTTATTATTTTGGTATATTGAATTGCTATTAAAAATTTTATATTTTTGAGAGAAGAACTGCTATTAAATTATTTATTGGTAAGGATCTTCTTGAAATTCAGGGCACGTAATCAGGGGCAGATATACAATGGGGCAGTGGGGCAGCTGCCCCCATTGAAATCCTATAGGTCCATTAGTATGTAGTACTATATTTTAGTTCCAAAATTTTATATCCTTTATAATTGCCCCCATTGATTTGAAAAATAATAATAAAGATATATGATAGTTAGTGTAAATACACAAAAAAATGAGATTACAAATTTTAAGAAAAAGACCCACCATCAATCTCAAAATGAATAAAGGACAAGTTAGAACTTAGAAGACAAAAAATATCTTTTCACTTAATTTTTTGTGGAACCATACTCACCCAACACAAATATCTCCCACCCCATTTCTTTATTCAATTTTTTTTTTGTATTTTCTTCCACGTAAGAAACCCATCACCGTCTCCACGCTCCCACCACTAACTCCTCCACCTTGTACTCACCTTTTCATTTCATTCAAAATTCTTGGAATCCCTATGTTCCCTTTCATCTCTTCTAAAGTTCTTGCAATCTCTAAAATACTATATTGAAGGTCATAAAAACTCAAGGTGGACCACTTTCTCTTCTTAATAGTAAGTGTTGTCTTATTTTTGAATGAATTCATTATAATTTTTTATCATTTCTTAATATGGTGGAATATTTATCTATTACTTGAGAGTTGCTAATTGTTTATAATGTTAAAATTTTAGAAAATATTTATTTTATTTATGTTTATGTGTCATGGAAATGATGGAATGGTATATTTATGATGCTATTTTATTGATTTAATATTTCATTGAATGGTATATTCAATTATGATGATAATTTATTTAGTTGGAAAATATACAAAATAGTGTAGAATATGGAATTAGTTTTTTTTCTTATATAATTTAATTTGTATATAATTTGCTTATTAATTTAGAAAGTATAGAAACTTAATTATTAATTTAACTAGTTATGGAAAAATTCCTTATAAAGAGGAAGTCAAACTTGGTGGATTCATCCCAAATCAATGATGCACAACATTGTGCAAAATAAGCTTGTGTTGATAATGAAAGGATTTTGAAATGCTTTCAAACTATGAAAACTCGTAGAAAAAAGTTGTAATGTATCATTTCTCATAGGATTCTTATGCACTTAGAATATATGGTTTTTATAATTTTAAAATATAAATTTGAAACTATGTATTTGCTCCCATTGTCTAAAATTCCTGGATTCGCCACCATTGCACGCAATGTTTTGCTTTTGCTTTGATTTATTTGCCGATTTGACGACTCAAATTCAATCTTTTATCACTAACAAAAGGGTAAACTTTTCCCGGATATGTCAAGGCTGGTAAATTTGTAACATTGTATGCATATATCTTGACGTGATACAGTAACTATTAACATTTTCTGCATCTTCACCAATAGGACCTTACATTGCTGAACTGAAGTTTCTATGTTCTTTTATTTAGCTTTTGTTCTTTTTTACATGTAAACCGAGATGGTAATGCAGTGGTTAATTCCTTGGTATGTGCCTCTTTACCGAGAAGTTTTCTGGATGAAGGAAGTAACAGACTCGATTCGGGAGGTATTCCAAAATGATGGTAATGCTTTAACTACTGAATGAAAGTATTATGTTTTTACCCAAAAAAAAAAAAAATACTATTACATTTCCCGCAAAAGCTTTTCCGAACTAGCGACCCCTGCCCTTCTCCTTTGTTTCTAAACTAGCGGAATCGTGGAGTATAATTTATAAGGACTGCTTCCCATTCGCTTCTTTGTGCCAAAAAAAAAAAAGGACTGCTTCCCATTTCCATTAATCATCATAATTCAAAAACTTATTATTTATTTTTGGAAGATACACAGAAAACTTATGTAAGAAAACAATTTCGGCCAGTTATTTTTTATTTTTAAAAGTTAAAAGGATTTTTTTTGGCCAAAAAAGTTAAAAGGATTTTATTAAAAGGAAAAACAAGTTAATTACAACCAAACCAAGTTTGAAGTTTTTGAAACACCGGTTAGAAAATCCGCAAAAAGAAAAAAAAAATGTCAATTAAAAGGCCAATTAAAAATTACCTTATTTTCTTTTAACAAATTATTCTTAATTAAATTTAACAAATTATTCTTAATTAAGGCCAATTAAAAATTACTTTATTTTCTTTAACAAATTATTCTTAGTTAAACTTAACAAATTACCTGTAGAAATTGATCATATCTTTGTATACCATATTTGATAAATTAATTAATAAAATTATCATTTGCCTCCAATCATTTTGTCTTCGAAATTTTTTGAGTGAGTACATGTGAAATTTCATTACAGTCAGAATAAATCCCTATGGCCAAACATCTAAATGAGAAATCAACTCAAACTAAGAAACTAGTTCCGTGAGACTTGAATCCAGGACCTCACAGTACAGGTACTGTACACCTACCAGTTGAACTAACAACTCGGGTGTTTGTTTGTCTTCGAAATTTTGTGTGTACAATACTTAGATCACAATATATATAATTATAAAAGTAACATAAATAGAAAATAAATAAATAGAGAAGACACTATTATAGTCTCCTCTTTGACCAATCTAAGAAAGACACTAATAGTTGGATCTCTTAAATCCACTATTCATCTCCAAATCAAATGAACAGTTATAAAAAATTGGCTTAAGTGGCGTCGTTTTAGCAAATGTCGAATCCTTTGTTGCAGCGTGTTGCGGGTTCTTACTCGCAACGTGTCCCGCACCCGCTCTGTTTCTGACCCGTTTTCCTCGCTTTATTTTCCCTGTCGAGTCCCTTTCTTAGGGCTTCTCTTGTTTTGTGCGATTTCGCACCGTCGTTGTCTTGCTCCAAAAATAGCTCCAAAACTGTGTAAAATAGCTACCTCTCTATTTCCCTTTTTTTGGCTTGCTCAATCCAGAGTTCTTGCTCTTACCCCGACGAATCTTGCCACCTCTTCAACTGCGCGCAGTACTTGGCCAATGAACCGGCCTGCGATTTCAGCCAACCTAGGATGCTTTTTCCCTCGATCAGGTTTGTCTTCCATCTATAAATTTTGCTTCTTTTTGTTGTTCTTTCTTGTTTGAAGAACCTAATGAATACAAATTGTGTTGTTCTTTGTCACCATTAATTTCGAACCTTCTTTATCTTTTTCCTCTTTTTTTTCTTTTTCCTCTTTCGTTGACTCTTTTGTTGTTCTTTGATCTCTTTTTCCATCCATAGACTTACTGGTGCGAGCAAAGAGAGGGAAAAATAGAATCGGGCATTGGTGTTAATCCTTGATTAAAAAAAGGTGACCCTCTCTTTCTCCTTATTTTTTGGGTATTAAGTTCTTTTATTCAAATAAATTTGCTTGCTTGAGAGCTCACATAGGTTTATATGTATGCTTTAAGATTTTTTAAGATTTTAGTTAGGGAAGAATTTTACATGTAAAGATAAGAGAAGTTGGTAGAATTTGAATTAAGTCCCTGCCATGTTTAATGCTTCTGAAACAATTATTGGCTTTGTCCAATGGATTGTCTTAACACTTTTAAAAAGTTTAATTATAGAATGTCTATTGGTATTTGTCACATAGTTTTGTCAGCTTCAAGCTTTAATCTTTAACCTTGATTATAGGTAATTGGGTTGCTGAATCTTTTAACCTCGACTATTAGTTGTTGAACCGGCTTTTTGTTATTTTCTTACCTTTGCTTTGGAGGATGAAGTGGTGAAGATGAGGATGAATGTGGTGATGATGTTAACATTTGTGTCTTCTCAGAAGCATCAGAGGGTAAGGATTTGAATCTCAACCTTATGATAGGTATGCCTACTTTCCCCCCCTTTTTAGGTTTCAAATGATCTATATTGTTTTGTTCCTTGCAGAATCTTAAAAGTGGGTTTTGGTTATCCAATTCTCCGCCCCGGTTCGGTTTCCTCTTGAATTTGGGGCCTTCCATTCCTTTTTGGTAGCTAGCGTCGATCAGGTTTGTGTCATAGGGTATATTCCAATTCCCTGAATTCAGTTGATAAATGGTTGTGAAAAGAAGTGCCTGATTTCTTAAGTTAAGTCAATCTTCTGTTTTTATGTTTACTTTTTCCTTCATAAAATTTTGTTGTTTAAAGGTGCAGGTTATAGTAGCTTTTTTTTCTGCATAATTTCTTCTTTAGACTTTACAATCTTTAAGTTTCTTTAGGTTGTTGAATCACTGCTCACTGATCTATACCATCTCCGCTTTTATGATGATTTCTAATTTAGTTTTTTTTCCCGTTTATGCATCCATAGGAGTGCCATCGAATCAATGTGCTTCAACATGGTATGGCAATTTAATCTCCACTTGCGTTTTCAATCTTCCTTTCTTGCAAAATAATGTTCTCATTTTGCATTCATTCACCTATAATGTCTTCTATCAATTAGCCCTTCAAATCCAAGTACATAACTCCTACTTGGAAACTCCTTGATATTACATTTGCTGTCAAATATTGTTTGCAATTTGATAAATGTTTTTATTTGGTTAATGTCATCTTTCATATAAAAAACTCATTATAGTGACATAAAGCTAAGTTGGATTTAAGTTGTAAATGTGTCGCAACGTCCGGGTCCGGGGTCGACCGAACCCTACCGCTGAACGACTTAAAAACTAAAGCTATGGAGTCGCCACTAATCTTTTTTTTACCTAGGCGTGATTAGCCACCTACCAAATTATTAAGTCTAATATTAACCTATGCTCGGCAAAGTTAACACTAAACCTAATAAGGTCTACTTAACCAGAGATTCTATGGTTCGGGAGTCGGGTACGTGTGGGGAAGGATTAACACCCCCACGACGCCCGTCAAAAGACGGCACTGACTAGTTCAGAACTACTGTGGGTTTCTATTATCGGTTGTCTGTATTCTTAAATATTCATGCCCTTAAACTCTTTTATTAATCCTTAAATTTAAGCAAAATAAACAAGCAAAAATGAATTTTTAGATTTTTTTGAAATAGGAATGTTGGGAACTTTCCCATTTTCTATTTTGTTCTCTTTTTGGGCTCCCCATGATGAGGATTTTCTTTAAAACTTACCATTAAAACTATTATTTTCTTGAAAAACTGTTATTTGTCGGGAACTTTCCCTTCTTTTGAAAACTTTGAGAAAAAACCTTTTTTGATTAATTGATTTTTGTGTCTTTCGAAAAACCAAAGAGAACAATTGCAAGCACAAACTCTCTTTTTTTTTTTAATTTTCGAAAAGGATTTTTATTCTTTTCTTTTTGGATTTGGTTAACACCTGACTCTCTTTTTGTTTTCAACTGACTCAATTACCCTGAACTAAGCCCTTATTACTGATTATCTTCCTTTGATTCTTAATTTACTCAATTACCCTGAATTAAGCCATTTTATTTTCCTTAATCTCCGCTTCTTATTAAACTTAATTTCCCTGAATTAAGTTACTTACTGAATTACTTAATTACCCTGAATTAAGTTGATTACTGACTCACTTAATTACCCTGTATTAAGTTAATTACCGAATTACTTAATTACCCTGAATTAAGTTGATTACTGACTCACTTAATTACCCTGAATTGAGTTGATTACCGAATTACTTAATTACCCTGAATTAAGTTGATTACTGACTCACTTAATTACCCTGAATTGAGTTGATTACCGAATTACTTAATTACCCTGAATTAAGTTGATTACTGACTCACTTAATTATCCTGAATTAAGTTACCTACTGGCTTAATTACCCTGAATTAAGTTAGTTATTGAATTACTTAATTACCCTGAATTAAGTTGATTACCGAATTACTTAATTACCCTGAATTAAGTTGATTACTGACTCACTTAATTACCCTGAATTAAGTTACCTACTGGCTTAATTACCCTGAATTAAGTTAGTTACTGAATTACTTAATTACCCTGAATTAAGTTGATTATCGACTCACTTAATTACCCTGAATTAAGTTAATTACTGAATCACCTAATTACCCTGAATTAAGTTACTGACTTACTAACTTACTTAATTGCTCTGAATTAAGTTACTTATTACTGATTCACCTTTTCTTATTTCCTAAATCTTGATCCTGATCTCTTTTAAAATTTAATCTTTGATTAATCACTGGACTTAGTCTTGCAATGCATGGATGCACATGATGCGTGAAAATCCGATTTCAATTTTAATTACCCATTAATTATACGAGGAACGCCTTTGATCACCTCCCAATAAATGGTAAACGGTCTCCGGACATTTCCAAGCCTCCGGGAGAAGGCGAGCAAACTTAGACACGCATGAATAAGCCGCCCGCCTTTCCCATCACGGGAGTCACCTTAATTGATCTCAAATGCACATAGTAATTTTCAACAATTTATGAAAAATAAACATGAATGCGAATGCTTGCACTAATCACTTTTCATTCTCCCTAAAAATTCACAACCTAGATTATTTACTTAATTAAAAAACTAAGAACTTTAACTCGAATTAAACCTATACACGAATCATAGGCTAAAGGCCAAATTCTGCTCCAAAGGTTTCATTCTTATTCCACCTTATTCAAAGATTTCATCTTTTACTTAAAAGATTTAATCTTAAGAATTACTTAAAAGCTCAATCTTTATTCACAAATTACTCCAAAGATTTAATCTTTCAACACCAAGATTGCATTTTTAGCACCCTACCCTCATCAAAATCCTACCTTTGAGCTAAAGATTTGATTTTTATTGTAAAATTAATCAGCAAAAGCTCAAATTGATCAATAAGGCGAAATTTCAAAGGGGTTAATCGAACCAACCAACAATTTTTGAGGGCATAATCAAACACTCTAACAATTTTTAGTCTTTATGTAACATAAATATTAAATTCCTGGACTTAATCAATTAAAAAAAGAGAGGACTTAATCGATGAAGGTTAGAAAATTACCTCCTTAAGCTCGGATTTATCCTGAAACCCCCTTATATCTCCGCAAACTACTCTTCTTCCTCCTTTGTTCGACCCTCAACCCTAATCCCTTCTCTCTTCTAATGAAAACTCTCTCTCTCTGAACAAGATTTACAGCGCCGCCAGTAAGCTTATAGTCACTGCCTCCGACCAAACCCAACCATTAAACAACCCAAGATCCTTCCTTTCTTCCTCAAACCTCAAACCCAAGTCTTAAATCTCACCAACTCGACACAAATGACACTACCCGAGACTGATAAAGAACGATTCTGGCAAAAACAACAAGCTGAGACTAACAAAGACTCCTAAACCAACGAGACCAAGAAGAGAGTGAGGAAACAAAGCTGACAGTAAAGACGAGAGTCTATTAGAAAGAGAGAAAAAAAACCCGAATCAAACGAAGACTCAATCAACCCATGACTTGAGGAAAACTCAGAAAGGTACTCCTTTTTCTTTCTTTAATTCCCTATTTTTTTGTGTTTTTATCAAAATCTCAACTAAAACCTAAGACTTTTCTTCTTTTTTTCGAAGAACCCTATACTTCACCGCTAAAAAACCCTAGAACAGAAACCCCTCTACCTTCTTCCTCAAAATCCGCCTCTCCTCCCTTCTGTGCGTTTTTTCTATTTTCCCAGGAAACCCCAAAAAAAATGATGAACACTTTTAAACCCTAGCTGCCCTCTCCTTCCAAAACCTCCACTCAATTAAAGAAAATGAGGCTTTTATACTAGGATCGAACTTGATCCCTGCCGCAGGTTAATTTTTATCCAATGGTTCCTCTAATTTTCTGAATTTTTACCATTTTTTGTTTTAATTCTTATTTTGTCTTCTTCTCAGGCGAAGTTTGATGGCATGTGAGTGTGTGCACCCTATTATTATGCTCCATGTTTGTCCCTTTGCGAATTAGTGAAAGCTGAGCTGGCTTGGTGAGTTGCAACCGAATTTGTCTGTTTGTGACTCTTAATTCTCTGCAATTTTGTGTCACTGTTTTTGAATGATCATGTAAAACTTGCACTCACTTAGCTGTTCTACTATTATCTTGGCTAAGTTTTTGCTTAGGGAATTTTGGTGAACAACTTTGCCTGTTTTATGATTCATTCTCCACTTTTTCAATTGCCAATGCCTGATTGTACTGAATTGGATCTCATGTTGCTAGAATTCACCTCATTCTGCTTTATTTGCTCTGAAAGCTTCCTAAGCAGTTGGTATGTTAAGGAAATAATGTTACTGCTCTTGTTTGCTCCCTGCTAAGTGTTTATAACCTGCTGTAGTATTTTACTTATTGTGGCCTGTATGCTTACTTTCACCTCTGAATTGCTCTGACTAATTTCATGTTTGACAATGAATTTCTTTGCTGTTGTATACTTCTGCCAAATTCCCTTGCAAAGTCTGTACTGCATTTTCCTTGAATGGGGTGTTTGCTACTGTTCTCTTCTGGGTTTCCTTGCACTCAATACTTTCGTTGCTCATGTGTGTGCCTTGCCTGTTTTGTTTGAATCTGACCTCGTGCTCTGCTGCCATTGTTATATTTTCCTGCAAAATTTGCATTGCATTGAAATGAGGTGTTTACTTGGGATATGATTTTGAAACGATGCATCGTAGTCAATAGGCTTCTCCTCTGTTTTGCTTGATACTTGATGCCATTTACTAACATGTTTGTTACTGTTTCTTCATGGCTTCATCAACTTTTTGAGGGTGAGAATAAATCTCATCTTTTGCACTTGATGTAGCCGACAGCAAGTTCCTTTTCCCTAAGCACGAGGGCTCTGTTCGCTCTCCTCGCATGTATACCAACTGATGGTGTATGTGCCTTTTTGTATATGGGGAACATTTTGTGCTTCCTTTCTCTCCTGCAGGTTTCTAACTTCCAAGACCAAGGTTTATTTCAAATCTTTCTCGACCTTGTGAAGAGGAGAAAGAAAAAGTGCCAAAAGCAATGCTATGTGAATGGAGATTGACTTCCCCCCTTTTTTTTATTTATATTTTTTATTTATTTTGTATTGTATTTTTTGAATCATAAGTGCTAATGCCGAATGTAAAATGAAATGTAAATGGTTCTTTTTGTATTTTCAAGCTTTATGTAATGCAGACTGTTATACTATATGAGGTTATTTCCAATCCCAATATGTCTTCTAATTATGGTTTTTTTATTTAAAGGAATTAATTAGACATTCCAAGTAAGAAAAAGTGCTCTACTAATCAAAATGCCAATCCCATTTATGCAACATCTAACTAAATACTAAATTGAGGGTCAATTAATCAGCGATCTAAATTGAGCTTGAGCTATATGATTTAAAATGCAACGATACGAAACTATTAAGTGAAATTAAACTGTGAAATATACAAAAATGCTAAAGTGAACCTTAAGTATTTTTTTTTTGATTTTCAAGGTGACTAAAATGAATTAGTTAACCTAAAAGTGTACTAAAAATTACCAAAATATCCCTGAATATGCAAATGACCAAAATACCCTTAGTTCACGTATGACCAAAATGCCCCTATGTGATCCTAACGCCTATTAAGAAATAAATTGTTTTAAATTGAAGGATACAGGAAAAAAATGGGTGTCTACAGTGATAAAAAATATAACACTTAGTAACAGCATGGGATGCTGTTTGTGTTTGAGGCCTTAAACACATCAGCTTCAGCAAATCTAAAACAATCATGATATAGATGAGAAGTTTAAGACAGGAAAAAAATGGGTAGTATTGAGGGCCATGCCTGCTTTAGCTTTTGTGAAGCTTCAAACAATGCATATGTGTTATCCATGCTTTTGTTTTGGTTGTTATGCTCACATTCCTCTTTAAATTCTCACAATTGCTTTTGCACATCTTTGATCTTCTGTCTCCTATCAAATTTTTGGGCCTCCATTTCATCTTCCAATCTTCTTATTTTCTCATCTCTGAATTTCGTAGCTTTAGACTTAAGGAAAGAGCAGGAAATGTGGGAGAGTACTGATAAAAGTTTGCAGGATGGTTTTCAAGGCAGATTCACCTCACTTATCCAGTTGAAATTCATGTTAAAGATGAGAACTTTTCAAACTATTTCAGGTTTATATTGCACTTTTTAATGGCCAAACATTTCTTTTCTTTGATCATATGTGCAGTTTATTAATTTACTACAACTCCATGAGTGCATCTTGAATTATTAGTCCACCATAGAATTAGTTTTGTTGTTGCAATTTGATGTTATAAGTGGGTGTGGTACTGCTTTCCTTGCTATATATGTAGTTTGGTCTCCTTACCATTATAATTACCCGGTGCATCTAAGGAGAGAAGTTTTTATAATGAAATTGAGCTAAGGAGAGAAGTTTTTATATAGAAAGGCATATCTTTGCTGATTTTGCCTTTTTATAGTTGGAATAGTCTCAAAAGTCATTATTTTTGCTTCATCTAATCATAGTTAGGAGTTAATCTATAAGCTATGCACCTCTGTGGTCAGTTTTTCATGATGCACCCATGGAGTTATGTTTTGGAATATGTTTCTATTGCGTGTCCTGATTTCTGGAAAGGATTTGCCTTTTTAGATTGCATAAGTAAAGCTTACTTACTTGAGATCCCAAAAAAAATATAAAGCTTCATTGTGAAACATAATTAAGTCGGTGAATATATATGGGAATTAAATCAAAGAAACATCCAGGATATCATGTTTTAAAGCTTACTTACTTGGAAAGCTTGATTTAATTCACTAATTCAGAATTGGTTATTGTCTTAAAAAAGAGTTTATGAGCTCAGCTAGCTTATTCGCTGGCATATATATGCCCATGAATAAACTAAAATAATTGCCTTAGTTTCATCTAATTCTATCACCATTCAACTTTGAAACAATTTTTTGTGATGGACTGATCAATTTGAGTCAGGCATTCAGGTCAGCATGGAAATATCTCATCTATACTGTTGTTAGTCTTATTTTGGTCTTTCATTTTTGCTACTATGGTTTTTCTTTGGTTCCGCTTTGTTGGTTCTTGCTTTGGGTTTCAATTTGAGCTGCAGATTTTTGTTCTCTTCCTTGGACTTTATTTTGCAACTATGGAAGTCTATACATGATGAATTCGTTAAAAATGAGCATTTTTTTCCTCTCTTTAGGTTTTTTTCTTATTCTCCACTCACCTGCTTTTTACATTATTTGATTAAATTCCTTTATAGATCTTACAAGTTATGAATCTAGAGGGTTCTGATGTTAGTAATCTGAAGATTTTTTATTTTCGTTTTGTCAAATCTTACCAAATCGTGCTTATTCTCATCAAAGTAGTTCTTGCTTGCTTTCATGCTTTAATGCTTCTTATTGAGAAAGCTGAATTCATGTTTCTTTCGTACTTTCAGGCAAGAAATTGAAATTAGGGGGTCAAATTCTTTGTTGCTATCATGATTTGAGGAAAAGGAACAGGGATTATACGTGGTGAATGATGAATTGACTGCTGAAACATGAATTCAGTTTTCTTCAACTTTTTCTAAACCTTTTTCTTCACTCTTGCCTTGATACTTGGACTAGCCATGTAAGTTCAGTTTAGATTTCTTTAACTTTTTTAGCTATCAGATTAATATTGACCTGCAGGTAATTACTTTATTTCTCTACTGCATTGCGTTTGAAATTTCATCAATTTGATTTGCTACTGAGTATCAGCGTAAGTTTCACACATGAATTGTGTTCTTTGACAGCCCACCTATAAGCCCTTCTTTAACATGGCTCATATACCCAGTTAGTAAATTCATTATATTTAGGGAAATTTTTTAGGAATAATGAGTGTTGGACATCATTTGCTGGATGAAGAGATTTTGGAAATTGTTTTGATAGAAAAATTGGTCATTTTAGTTTAATCCTCATAGTACTTTTGAAGCTAATACTGATTCTATTGGAATCAAAGTTTGTAGGGGTAGATGTGTATCTTACTACCTCAATATTTAAGGTTTCCAATTTGATAATATGTCAACTTTTCATTTCCCTTCACTAATCACATAACAAAAGCAATGTAGTTGGCCTTAATGGAGCAGCATTTAGAATAAAAACGCTTTAAATATCTCTCCTTCTCTCTCTCTAGCTCCATTATTTTATGTGAAAACCATGCATCTGATTTCCTTTTTGTTTGGCCATTCTTGATCGTTTTAATTTATTTTATTACTTGTGTAGGAGAAAGGATCTGATTAGATTGTTCTTAAAGCGAATTTGGCTGTATTTTATTTTTGCCCAGTTTAGTTGGCACTTGGTAGTTTGGGATTGGAGGGGATTTGCCATCAAAGAAGGATATGGCCCATTAGGATTTGTCAGTAAGTTCCCCAAAACTGTTGGGATTCAGAGGCTTTGAACCAGTTCACCAAGCCAATTGGTATCAGTTTAGGTTCTATTTTTCTTTCCAATGTCCTTTAACACTCAGGTTAAAATGATCTTTGAAAGGCTTATGCTGATAATTCCAATGGTATTAGTTTAGGATGGACATACTAATTTCATAGAATAGTAATTTGGCAATTACACATTACCAGTTTATCCAATTAGTATTAGTTTAGGATGGACATATGCCAATTCCATTATAATGTTGTAGTAAAGAAAAGTTGTGATACACATGAGTATATGGGAGTATGTTGCTCATTAAAGAAGTTAAAAACTTTGCCCTTTTTTTTTTCCATTGCGGTGCATGCACTATATGTTAAAATTTAGTCTGATGATTATTTATTTCTCAATAGGAAAGTAGTGGATTCCCAGGCGCATGCACTTTAACTCTTTTCATTGTAGAATGATACGGGGGGAAGGGGTGGGTGGCTAATTGTTGGCTACCCTTCTATCTTTCAATGTATGTATGGTAACATGTCAAAGTTTGGCTCTTTCGATTTCTCCTGGAGGTCTCCATGCATTGTTCTGTTTAGTTTGTTTTATCTATTGTTGGTCATAGGGCAACATTTTACTTTTACCTCCCTGATCTAGGGCCATTCGCTTATCGTTGCATTCCATTTTCTCAGTACTCTTTAGTTGTTCTATCTCGTGCTGAGTGGTTGATGTGTAGGTGTTTCGTTTCCGGCTC
Source organism: Corchorus capsularis (assembly GCA_001974805.1). NCBI lineage: Eukaryota > Viridiplantae > Streptophyta > Magnoliopsida > Malvales > Malvaceae > Corchorus > Corchorus capsularis. Next base: position 2,014 of record AWWV01015574.1, on the reverse strand, counting down.
TTCGTGATTGGCTCCTTCTTGTTTTCCTCTCCTTTTGGCGGTTCTTATGATGTTCGTGTCTTCCTATTTTGCCCGGCTATTGTTTGTTGCTTACCGGTCTCTTAGCTCTGGCCTTTTGTTCCCCATCTTTCACGGCTCTTATGATCTTCGTGTTGCCTTATTTTGGTTAGTCTGTTTTATGTTTCTTCTTATTGTTTGTTTCTTAGTGGTCTCTTTGCTTTCCATTCTTATTAATCTGTTATGACTATTTGCTTTCATTTTGTACAATGAGACAGTTTTGTTGTATGGTTGTTTATGAACCAGGGCTTTAGTTCTGTATTTTCAATTGAATCTTCTCAATAGCAATTCCTTGCTGGTGTTTTTAACTTTAGATGAATTGTAAATCCTCAAAACTTTTATCTTTGTTGCGTTTTAGTAGTCAATGTGTTTATCATGTTAACCAATGTGTTTTTTTCCTCCTTAATACATGTTCATCTCTGCAGCCCAAAATATGTTAGGCGCCATTATGGTGGCTATTATGTTACCTTTTCCATATGCAAGTTGCAATTTCTCTATTACTTTTCATACCAAATTTGCAAAATAGATCCTCTTTGAGTCTTTGGAGTGCAATTGTGGATATTATGCGTTTTTTTCTTAGGTCATTTATTGTGAAATCTTCTCTTTTGAAGATTAACGCTTTCTTCAAATATTTCTGCTCATCAGCTCTGTTTTACTTAGTGCTTTATTCAAATAGTTTCCTCAATGAGGACTGAACTCCTTTATGTTCATGTTCATCTTTGTATATCTCCACCAAACATCAAGGAGTTTATGTGCTTCTTCCTTTATGTGAAAGTGTATATGGAGAATGGTTCCTACTTATCTCAGAGTACATAATTGGATGTTGGTTTTACTGATTTTGTATCATAATAACTATTTGTTAGTGGGTCTGTTTACCCCATTTTTTTTGGTTAATTTACCTGTTTATGTTATGCTTGCACAATTTGTATTGGATTTTCTATTTTGCCCTCCAATACAATGAGCTCTGGTGGAATATGAAAAAAAATTATCATGTCCAAAAGCGGTTAGTTTTTGTTTACTAATTACCAGTCTACCTTCAAGATGATACTAGAAAGTACTAATACTTTAAGACAATATATGAACATTGGAATTTTATTTTATTTTTTTAAAATGAAGTAAGATTTCTGATTGCTGGTAACATTGCTATTCATTGTAGGTTTATTCCATTTGTGATCCTGTGGCTAATAATGTGAAGCTCCTGGCAAAAGAATTGGACCAAATTGGGAAATGCAGTACATTGATTTCATGGATTTTCTCTTTACACTTTGATTACTTCACTTTAGACTGGTAGAAGAAACTTACATATTATTTCTTAGTTTGCAATTAATCTTATCTGTCCTGACTGGAATGCATATATATATATATATGGAGGGATGAGTGAAATGGGCTTAATTTAGAAAATGATTGCAAAGATAGAAAGAGGAAATCTTGAGGAAGAGTGAGAGTCAAACCAAGGGAGAAATCAATCTCAGAAACAATGACTTAAAGAGGGTAGCTATTGGCTTAGCATTGGGTTCAATAAGTTGCAAACATCCACACGTTATCCAATTGATCTTTTTTTTAAAGTCATTTAATTGATTTAATTTGAGTCTTAATCTGATATGTTTATGGAGTGTTGATTTGTTTTGAAACTAGAAAAAGATTACCTTGATATGCAATAATCTGAATATTGAAAATCAAGTTTTAGGAATTATTGTTGTGAATAATGGATCTAATACCAGAGGCATATTTTTAAGACTAGGGGTCTTTTTCATTGATTGGTTAATAGTTTCTGCTACTTATTATGTAGCCATTCCAAAAGAAAACAAATGAAGCTATAAAATTGAAGTTAGGAAGAGTTTAATAGAAATTTACAAGAGACAGGTTTACATGGTTAACCTTTGCTTTTAGCTATTACTACTTTTTGGGAATGGTAGTTTGCTTTTGAAACTCATTCAGTTAAGATGGATTTTGCCGG
>AWWV01015573.1:0-11828 GCA_001974805.1 Corchorus capsularis | reverse complement strand
ATATAATTTTTGATAATCACAAAACATTCCTCATTGATATTTAATTAAGTCTAATTAAGTGTGTAGGGTTCAAAGAAAATCTATTTAATTCAAATTGGAGCACAAAATAAAGTTTGGAGGTCATTGAAGATCATTATTTATTTTGGAGAAAGCACTTAGAAGAAGATATCTTGAAGAAACACTCAAAAATTGAAGATTGGAAAAATAGTGAGTTTCAGTCGACTATGCTTGGTGTTGAAACTGCAGTCGCGTGGTTGTCAACACTGCCACTTTTAGGAATGATTGATTAAAATTTCAGTCGACTAAAGAAAGTGTTGAAAATCACTTTCAATCGAGTATCCTTGGTGTTGAAACTGCAATCTCTTTGGTCGTCAACACTGCCACTTTTCTTGAATAGGCTTATTGAACTTTCAGTCGATTGTAACAAGTGTTGAAAATAATTTTCAGTTGATTGAAAATATTTCTGACAGCGTCAGACTCACTACAGGACAAAAAACAGCTAGTTTGAAAAAGTGCAAAAAGGCTCCAAATGGCTAGATTTTGATTCCAACGGCTAGAAACATGTGAGAGGCTATATATACACATGATTAAAGCCTTTTGAAGGGATCTAAGAGTGAGATTATTCATTGTTCATCATCATTGAAGCCAAGAAGCTATATTTTCTCTTTGTTCTTCATTCTTACACTTTGTGAGAGAAAAATTTGTATGAGCTAAACTTTGTACTTGGGATCTTTGGGAGATCATTGTACTTCTAGACTCATCTTTTCTTGGGTAGAAATAAGTTAGGATCAACTTGTTTTGAAGATTAGAGCTTGGGGAGAGCTCGCTTTGTAAAAGGCTTGGTGGAAGCTAGAATTTCACCGGTTTAAGAAGTGTTTGTGAAAATCCTTGATTGGGGAGATCAAGGTAGAGGATGTAGGTGAGGGGATCACCGAACCTCTATAAATTGTGAGTATTCATCTTCTCTAAACCTTCCTTTTACTTTGTGTTGCAATTTCTCATCTTTCTTCCTTCAAACTTCATCTATTTCATCTACCCTTTTACCCAACTTAGCAAAAGTTCTAGAGATTGCCATAAACTCTTTAAAAGTGCTATTCACCCCCCTCTAGCACCATATCAAGGGCCTAACAGGTTTGATTGACAAAGAAAAGGCCACGAAATTCTTACACCAGGTTAAAAGAAAGAAACCCATTCTCTTCTAATTAGGAAATCCTTCTTTTCTCTGTTGGTTTAACTACGTGGTTTAATTTTCTTGATCTTTTAGGTTATTAGTCACGATTTATTGTCATATAATTATCGAAATTGTAGGTTTCCTGAGTGAATGAAGGATTTGGATATTAGTTTTGAGATGGGTTTTTGACAGAGTTTAATCGGCAATGCCCTCGAGGTTGCTCCTTCAAGCAATTTCAGCTCAGGTTTTAAGGTGAGGTAAATTTACTCGGTGTGATGTCAAACTAAAGCAAAAAAAAAAATTCATTCATTTAGGATTGACTATTAATTTGTTCACTGACCATTAATCTCTCATGGAGCTTACCTTATTAGACTTTTGGAACTCTCAACTCTAGAAATTTCAATTTTCTTGCTACAATTAATTTCCGTCGATTATTTAGGTTTGTATAAGAATTCCTATGTCACAACAAGTAGTTGTAGCTCCAATGGAAAGTAAATCGCTTACCATAAGGATGTTTACTTCATATCTTCTACTGAGCATTGTGAATCAGGAGTAATTTTTAGCTTAATTCACAATGCAAACTTACTGTTATGTCAATGCTTACTTCCTCTGCCTTTCTTTTATTTCTTAGCATGTTGATTTATTCTTCCAATTTCAATTGTGATGAGCTAAGGTCACTATGTTGCTGGAAAAAGGAAAGTGTTTGAACTGTTGAGCATAGGGAAGTCTCAATAATTATATGGACTGGATTTATAATTAAGCAAGGAATTAAAGAAGTCTAGCATTGTTCATATCATGAGTTTTTGAGTTCTGCATTCTTTACCTGATGACTGTACTTGATATTCAGGTTCTTGGCATGGAGACATATACAAGCGAAAGAGAGATTCGGATATAAGTGAAGGCATTTTTTTGCCTTGCTCTCAATACATTTGAGAGTTATCTGATGTTATACTAAATATTTCTCCATTTAAATTGTAGAGTAAAAAGGGAGAGGGAAAAAGGGGGCTTACTTCTTTACCTAAGTTTTACCTCCACTTCGATACATATACATATTGACTTGTGACAATAGTTAGTGGCCAAGAGCAATAAAAGTTAGCTCTGATGATTCTTCCACCTATAATTAGGGTGTTGAGGAAGTTTGACTCTTGTAATTTGATTATGTTAATTAGACACAGAATTGATGTGTTTGAAAATTATACCATTATATTATAGCCAGAGAACAGAACTTGAGTTTTATATTGTGTTTCAGACCCCAGATTGTTTTTTTTTCAGCCTTGCTCATTTAGTACCTCTCAACTCAGATTGTTTCCATTTTTTTTTCTTTTCATTTTCTTCTTAAAAAATGTAGCAACAAACATCAAGACACCATTCTAAAGCAAAATGAACCAGTTGAAACTTGAAAGATTAGGCCATTAAGACCCCATAAATTCAAGCTTATATTGATCAACATCAAAAGACCATTCAACTCCTCCATCTGGAAGATCAGGCTAAGCCTTCATCAATGCATCACCGTCAAGATCATCCAAACCCTTTTGTACATCACTGAAGGTGAGATTACTTTTTCATGGATAGATGATGAAGAAAAGAAACTGGGAAGAAAAGTTTCTCTCCCATTTAGACACCTTCACAGTCATTACATTTGTTTGTTTGCATTATTTATTGCATCAAAGGCTTTAGTTTTGCTTTGTTTCTTGATCCCCAGTAGTTTGAAACGTTCCATCAAAATAAAGAAAGAAAGAAAAGCGTGGTATGTTAATATTATATGCTAATTTAGTTCATTAATTAGTCAAACACGTGTTTAACATTGATTCTCTATTTCTTTTTTGTTCAAGAGAATGGGAGATGATATTGTAAACATTCGAGCATTACTATATATTCTATTATTGATGACAATGACATGCAAGCTTTTATGTGGTGTTAGTTTTTTTTTTTTTCAATAAAAAAAAAGGGTTTCTTAGTGGACGTGATTGACCCTAGGGGCTCTAAGTCCCCCGCTCCCTCTAAAACCCCGGTGATTCCATGGCGAGGGGTACACCTGTGGGTAGTAGTGGGGCGTGCCAAGTGTGGATCATAACACAAGGTGGGAACAAGTAAGAGTCTATGTGAGAAAAACCTTGCGTTTACTCAGACTTGAACCCATGACCACACTTGCAGCAAACCTTACACTCAGTTTCCTGCCACTAAGCCACCCCCACAGGGGCTATGTGGTGTTAGTTTATAACCCTCTTTTGATCCCGTTGGGATATTAAAACTATCTCACCTTTATAGTCTGCCTAATTATTCCTATCTTCTAATCCCATTACGATATTATATGCTCTATCTTTTTAGCTATTGAGTGTGGCATGAGCAATTACTATATTCTGACATGAACAATATTAACATCTCCAATTATATTATACTTATACAATTTTCCGAACTTAACCATTGAAGTTTGATAATATTAGTTAAATTATTCACACACACTCTTCTTTCTTGCACCTTTGACTTATACATAAATGACACCATAATCTACTTATGGATTGTAAGTATTCATCATGATCAATAATTGACAAAGTTCTTTCAATAATTCCATCTACTCAAAACTTTCTTCCATTCTTGAACATCCATCAACCTTATTTCTCTTCCCAATTCCCTGCTTCAACAATTGTGTAGATCCTCTATAGCGCCAAATTAAAGACCCCACGCCCGCGACGCAGCGCGGACCGAGTCCTAATTTACGTAATACATGATCAGCGGTCTCCGATTCAGCTTCACAAAGGCGGCAATTTGGCTCAATAGCACCCCTTGCGACACAAGACTTCAAATGTGTTGAATCAATTGAAAAGTAGACTTGTTGTTGAGTGATACGTATGATACTTGCTTGAATCGATTAATTATTTTTTTTTAAAGGAGGTAGAAAAGGGGTCTAAGGAATGGGGAAAATATCAATTATTAATATTTAGAAATCTTCTTACTAATAGCAATCGAATATTAATTATTGGTTCAGGTGATGATTGATCTATTTATTAGGATGATTTTAACCTTTTACATCGATCCAACGGTAAAAGTACATAATTGGTTCATGAAGTGGAGCGAAAGTAGCAAATTGGTCCCTCAAGTGAAAAAATGAGCACAATTGAGTCCCTGAAATGGGACTAACTGAGTAATTAGGTCCTTTCTATTACAAGCCGTCAGAGGAGCCAGTAAATTGGCCTACGTGGCAGTGACGCCGTTAACTTTGCTGACGTGTCATCTGCCACGTCATATGTTTTTGATTAAAAAAATATTTTTTAAAAAATTATATATATTTTAAAAAAATTGGGTCAAGAATCCAATTGCTCAGTTAACTCCACTTTAGGGACTCAATTGCTCATTAAGTTCACTTCAGGCACCCACTTGCACATTCGCCCCTAATTTGCGGTTTTTTTGAATAAAAATAAAAAAATTATATTTTTTCTTCTTTTTTTCATTTTTTTTTTGGGAAAATTTTAAAAAGGGACAGTGTATTAGAAATATTTATTGATTGGTACCATACCAAATTAAATTTACTAGGAAGGAAACGGAACTTTTAAAAATTACTAAGGAGAAGGTTATATTGACATTTTTACCCTTATTTAAAATTTCAATTCAACACCAATAATTCTAACTCTATTGTTGAAGAGATTTTGGGCAGGAAAAAAAAGTGTTTTAAAGAAGATGAACAAAAGAAATCGGGAAGAAAAAGGAAAAAAATCATGGGAAGAAAAAGGGAAGAGTTTAGGTTTCTATCCAAACAAAAAGCAAAAAAAAAAAAGAGCTTAGATGAAAGCAACGTAAGAAGGCTGGTTCGATTTTCTTGATCTTTGGTTATGATCGATCGTTTTGCCATACACCAACGCAGTTGTATGTTGTTCCCAGATCAATACCAATTGCCCTGCCTTCAATTTGGCAGCCATTGTTGTATTGGTTGAAGAAAAGAGCTTGGCTCCAACGATGATATCAATATCCATATCTATCTTATTAAAATAGATTTTAATACATAAAATTTTGATTATACGGGAGGAAATTGTATTTTAAAGAATTTAATCAAAATTCAACTTAGGGTTTGTGTTGATTAAAGTTTAGATGAAAGGAGTGATGGGTAGGTATTGAAAATTAAACTACAAATTAAGGATAGGAGTGTCATTACAATCTCCTCCTTAGTAATTTTTAAAAGTTCCATTTCCTTCCTAGTAAATTTAATTTGGTATGGTACCAATTAATAAATATTTCTGGTACACTACCCTTTTTTAAAAGTTTTCCTTTTTAAAAAATTTTTTTTTTGATACTATCTCTTTTAATTTTGTCAAAAGGAGGGCAAATATTTTAGCCCATAATATTGCCAAATCTGAGTGTAGATTGGATAACCAAAGGGTATGGTACTGTGGTTAGGTTATTTACCATCTCATATTTGTAATCTAACTTCTTGATTAATGAAAAAGTAAAGCATTAGAAATGGTCAGGGAAGAGGAACTTGACATAATTGATTAATATATATTAAATATTACCAACTAAATCATTTATAAATAAATCTATTGTTGTTCCTGTTTAATATATTAATCATATTTACAACGAGTTTTGGAAAACCAAATTTGAGCTAAATATGCATAATATTTATATATAATGTTTGACCATTTTCACAACATTTGACTCAATATATCTCATTTGAATTGAAATTATTTCAAGATGACAATTAATTAATGATATTATAAAAATGTTGAGCTCAGCAATAGGAAGTTCATCAAAAGGCTGTTCACCAAATACTATTTTTTTTTCTGTTATTTCAAAAAAAAAAAAAAATCATTTCAATGGGGTGGCCAAAAAGCAAACTAATAAACATTATATATAAATAATGATATCCTTCCTAGCTAATAATTTTCCTTTATGCCTTTTTCTTCCGAGGCCACATATATGGATGATTGTCACTATCTTCAATAATTACTTGAATGATGAAATCGTGCATTCGTGCATCTCCCTTGGCCTTTGAAAAATCACAATGAGATGAAACCCGAAAATCAGAATGGGGAAATTTGAAAGAAGGGAAAGATATATCCCTTTCATTCACATAATTAGGCAACATGCACGAGCGCAGTATTCAAAAGTGCAAAAGGCTTTGCTTAATGTTTCATAATTAGGATGATGATAGTAGTATGATTTACAAAATTAATCTATATTGACTTTTAATTATAAAAATACATCAAAACCTATTGAAATATCAATATATAGTAGTTTGATATAATTTTTTATGATACGATACGATTGAAAAAAAAAATGGATCGTAATCATATATATGGGCCAGATCGAAATTAATGGAGTACTTAAGTAGACTTGTCCATAAGCTTGACACAACTTAAACATTCGGCCCGCAGAAATTTTACGAGTTCATGAATTTCACATATAATTTTCTCAATTTGGAATTAGGCTTTTGAAAATTATTAAGGTCAAATCACAAGAATGCAACTTTTTTTTTTGGTTTATCTTACTTATTATGGAGTTTTTAGGTGCCATTGAATAAATGTATTCTACTAGTATTTAATCTTTTTTGGTATCTCATCCGGTATTCAGGGCTTAATCTTGACTAATTCGGATCCGACCCACGTCGCGCACTTGGTTATGGTGGGTGAATCTCCTAGTATTTAATGAAAAGCTTATATAATTATTATGCTTAAAAGAAAATGGTTATAAGTTATTTTCTATTTTACTTAGATAGGGAAATCTAATAGTATTTGATTGAGTTGGTGTTTTTCTTGTGGAAGAATAGGGCATGCAAGCCAAATCTTCATCCGTCTCTTTTGATCTTTCTAATTTCTATTGGGGGGTGTTACTCTTACACAATGCTCGAGACAGCACGAGGATCTCTTTGTTAGTTTGTTTTTCTTCTTTTATTATAATTACGTTTGACTCCCATTCTCCTCTTTTCTTTACATAATCTAATTAGAAGTTGTTCTCACTTTTCTTCTTTCTATTTTGGTTTTTGAAAAGTTGAAGTTCAAAGTCTAAAAAGAAAGTAAAGATCCCTTTACGATTTACAATTTTACATATCCCATATTCTCAGCAAATCCATCTCTTTATCAGAAAAGGGTATAAAAAGATGATATAAAAAATACCCCACACTTTTTTCTTCTTGGAATTTTGTGATTCAGAATAATATTATATATAATACTGATCAATTGAATATATATACCCTAATATATTTATAAAATCAGAGATTTGATAATTTGTAGTCGGTCAAATCAAACTCATTATTATATTAAGAATGCAAAAAGAAAAATGTTTTCATATATGGTTAATCAATTTGAAAGCTGTCCTATGCTGCTATTTGTGACCAAAGTATATAGTTGAGAGGCTGAGGCTGAGCTGAGCTCCCAACTCATATAATATATATGTCGTGACTCTCATGACACTGTACCATGCATATATATATATATATATATATATATATATATATATATGAGTATAATATAGGAATGACACACCAAATATTAATGGTGGTAGCTAAACATTCTTAGATTATATCTAATACATTTATCACCCTATATATATTATTATATATGTGCCGAATTCATCTTTAATTAAGCCCTAATTAGTGACCAGCCCCAAAAGGCTATGATTTATTCATTTGCTCTTAATTATGTTGCTATACAATTACTAGTAGGCAGAAAGCTTGAATCTTATTCTCAAAAAAAAAAAAAAAGAAGCTTGAATCTTTTATATCACACATAATATGTATAAAATGTACTAGTTTAGTTCAAATTTAGTTAGATCATAATTTATACATATGCAGTGATTACTATTGGAATTAGTCATCATCTAATAACCTTGGGTATCTCTTCAAGTATATTAAGATCACTAATGATATTGAGTGTAAGGAATCAAATGCCTTATGCATCCGAATGGGATAAATGGGTTAACATTAGATATTGAGAAAACTATTTTCATTTGAACTTGAGTTCGACACAATTTAATTTTGGATTAATCGGGAAGTAGCTATCGGATACTAGGAAATTTTTAAATACTAATGTACAACTAATAATAAGATGAAATTTGAACTTTGAAGAATATTTTAGTAGGAATAAGGAAAAATATTTACCAAAAAAAAGGAAAAATGAACAATTATTTTTTGAAGGAAAAAATGAATAATTATTGAATTAATTAATACAAATACAAATAGAAATTTCTTTTTGTGAAGATTATACAAAAAAAAAAAAGAAGAAAAAGAAGCATGCAGCCGATCAGGCGCACCAAATCCAAACCCAAGCGAGTAAATGGGAATCTGGTACAATGTTGTCTCAAAAGAGTCGTCCAAGTCGTAACTCGTAACCCAGATGTTGCCTCTGTTCTCAAACGAGAAACGTAAAACTCTGCAAAAACAAACTGAACAAGTAATAAATAAATCCAATTCGAGAGACAGAGACTTAAACAGAAGAAGAAAGATGGCTGGAAGAGAGAGAAGGAGAATCTTGGTGGGATTAGCGGTGGCTATGTTTTTAGGAGTGGCAGTTTATTTCAGGCTTTGGGCAATTGATTACTCTGTTTCTTCTGATGATTCTGAGTTGCTAAGGTTTGTTTCATTCTTTTCCCTTCAAAATGATCTGGGGTTTCATTTTTACCTTTCTTCTTGTGAAAAGTCTGGGTTTTTGATCAAATTGAGCTTGTTTTGAAATCTGGGTTTCTTTTTCCTGCTTAATTTGTGTATTAAAATGATGCTTCTTTTGTGGGGGAGAAGGAGACAGTTTGATCTTGCAAATAAAGAGGCAATGGATGAATCTGCAGAGTGGAGGATGAGATTTGATGAGGAGGCAGACAAGGCTTCAAAGTGTGCCAAGGAACTACAAGAGGTGTTGCTGATTTCCTGTTGGCATTTTCATTTTATTGTTAAATCATGATCATAAGTAGATTTATTACCATTGCTAGTCTTGATTTTAGTCAATATATGGAAGATTGCAATTTGACTCTTTTTGGACAAATTTTAGGATGGGAAATAGAACTAATCTAATTCAATTGCAAAAGAGTGCTGAGAGGAATTGATCTTTCAGACCAACTTAGAAGGCACAAATTGGGATCTAAGTCCATTTAGCAGTTTTGATTCATATGTCAAATTGTCTTCCTATTTTCTAAGGAATCTCAAGCGAAATTTCTGTTCAAATCTCGAGCTTGTTACTAACCAATCAGCCTAGTGTTTACAAGGATTTCAACTTTCAAGCAAATGCTTTGCATTCTTCTAAAATTTCTACCTTGTAAGTCCCCTAAAATGTAGCTAGGATCACGAACTTTTTTCCATTACATTTCCTGTTTTAGGAGAACAAGCCATTTAGTAGCAACTCATTCTTCGTTAGGAATACTTTTGGGACTAATCTCCATGGAGCATTTACTTCAGAGTTGCAGGTAGTTCATTAGTCTAACAAGGTGATTCTGGTCACATATATTTTTCTTGCTTTTCATAATTACTAAGAAATCTTGGAGCGACATCAAGAGTATTGTTCTACATTAACATGACAAATCTATCTGAATCTTTATCTACATTATTTATGCCCGAAATGGCTAATTAAAAACTGATAAGTAAATCAGACGCTAAAAATTGGTAAAAATAGCTTTCTGAACTATCATACTGTATATTGCCAAAAAAAAAAAAAGAACTATCATACTGTAAGAATTTACACCGATTGTTGGGCAAAAAAAAAGAATTTACACCGATTAAGGTATTCCACATTTTTGGTCGGTAAGTTTCTTATGCAGTGAGTTTTTAAATTTATAAACTCTATATGTATGTTGGAGCAATTGTACTTTTTAAGCTGATTTCATCACCTCCTGGAAACTGATAGATTATGTGTCCTTTTTACAGATTAAGGAGTCTATTGAGAGGAAGGATGATCCCACTAGCTTTAATAAACTGGCAATGTTGCAAAAGGTGACTTCTGAAGCACTGAGATATCTTGTTATTATGATTAATATCCTCTATGTTTTACTTTTTCATTCCTTAATTACTTCCTCATAGGAAATCCAAAAACTAAGTTGTTTGATGATTGTGTTACTGAAAAGGCGGTTTCTCATGTCTTTGGTGTGAGTAAACTAAAATGAAAGTGATACTATCAGTTCCTCAAAACTCTGTCAAACCTAAACAGATATCGTTACTTAAGTTTGAAGACTAAATGAACATTAAGTATGCTTTCAGTCTCTTTTTGTGCCTGAATTCCGTCAAAGGTTGTAGAACGGGCAGTAGTAAATGTAACGTACAAGCCCTTTCGGTTATGATTATTTGCAGTTTTATTAATAACTTCCAATTTTCCCAGGAAAATGCTGCGTTACTCAAGCAGGTGGAAGCGTTAAAAAACGAGCTTCAGGCTGAGAAACTGAGGTGTCGTTCACAATAGAGAAACTGCCAAAAAGTTGTTCATATTTGGTTTGACCATAATTTGAATTGATTTCATTGTTTGCAACCAAGTTGTTCGATTGTCCAAGTTTTCCCAAGGAATCTGCAGCTTCCATGGTTGTTCAAGATATGGGGATAGAGACATTTAAGCTCTATTAAATTGCAGTATTCAGGATAAAGTTTCATGTAATAGGTTAGACAAGTAGGCATACATCTAGATATTAGCTTTCCTTACTTGGGTAGTGATGAGGAAAAAAAAGTTTACCCTAATTCCTTTTGGTAGAGGAAGAAAAAGGGTAATACCTGTTTTTGTATTTTCATGTATCAGCATTTCTTGAGATATAAAGAGAATGTTTACTTGACAGCAATGTTTTGGACAAAATCTCTTTACTAATGAATTTGATTTACTGTTCCTTGCCATCTTCTCTATTACAATCTTTCCATACTAAGCATAGGTGGTTGTAACAGATGTTTCTTTGCAATATAGTCCTTGATTTGTTGCTTTTTTGCAATATAATCCTAGATTTGTCCAAGCTATCACAAATTGAACTATATGAAAACAAAGAAGGGAAAAGAAGATCTTTTGTTCAAGTGACTGACAGGAGAGAGATGCTTTCATTTTGGTTCATTTCTGCAATTGAAAACCAAGTCTCAGATTTATATGCAACTTTGATCAAGACTGTTAACATGGCCTTTAGCTGCAGCGAAAAATCATTAACTCCAAATTTGAAGAAAAAATCGAAAAAATGGGAAGCAAACAACAAGATTATAGCAGAGAAATAGAAGTTGGGTCTAATAACTGGCATTCATTGCATTGGCATAAATCATTAATGCTGTTCTTGAGCAATGAGTAACAAGCACTAGTAAAATACTAAAAGGGAGATCATACCAAGACAACAGAGGCGGTATCTTTCTCCTACATTGTTAAGACACTTTTTGATAATACATGATTACTCCTAAACTAGATGACTTGACTTCTGAAACTTGCTAAACAACAGTCATTGCCAAAACTAAAGCGGCAGCAACTATCCTCGATTGGGGTTGCTTGTTGAACAATTAGTATCTGTCGTTGTAGCGTTACAAGATCTCAGTTCATCAAGAAAATTTCTTACAGTCTGCACAAATACTTCATTGTTGGGTTGATTTGCAGAGGCAGCAGGGTCATTTGAAGTACTGCTGCTCCCTTTAGTGCCCTACAAAAGAAAGAACAACACAAAATCAGTCATCAAACCAAAAAAACTTGTTCCTTTTTTGTTGATCTGTCGATTTTCATGGCCAAATGGTAAACTT
>AWWV01015572.1:0-29164 GCA_001974805.1 Corchorus capsularis | reverse complement strand
TGGGCAAGGGAAATGGTGGGAGTCGTTATCACTTTGACTCCTATGAAATGCATCAGTGGTACAATTTTTCAAACTAGAACTTCTCTTTTCATTAGTTGTGATATTCTCTTATTTAATACTACTATTCTTATATCTATTTACAAATATGATGTGAAACGCTAGAAAGATGTCTTTCTATGAGACTTTGATATGCTAATTTTAATAATTCTTGCTAAATTATTATTTTGACATTTCTCATTGATTTTCAGGCTGCTTGATATTTTAAGATCTTTTTGTAGTATTACTAACTTTCTTTGTTATAGGGTCGTCTGTTTCTAACAGGCTTTTCCCCTGACAAGTCCTTTTCTTGTCAATGACAGATCACAAACATGAAATTGTTTAGAGGTTACAAGAGAGGAAACATATTTGTGGTTTCAGGTTCTGTAATTCCAGAGATTCAGAGTTGGAAATAATTGAAGGGCACAATATTTAGAGTCTGTAGTTTTAGGGTACAGTCAGATTTTGAGGGAAGGGAAATCTATGGGCAAGAGCTTTAGGGGAGAGATGAGAGGGGTAAGTCAGATTTGAGGGAAGGAATAAAATAAGAGGGGCGTATGAGATTTGAGAGAGAGGCATGGATGAGATAGTGTCTTCACTATTTCAAATCTGAAGTAGTGTTTCGACCAGTTTCAATTCATTGGACCAGTCAGCTCATGATTGGAATATGAGAATAAGAATCATCATGGTTGTAACTTATTGTCTTCAGTATATGCACCATGATCTGAATCCTCCCTTGGTGCATGGTTCTTAACTTTGGATTGGTGAATGGTTTTGGTGTCTGATTGCTATATTCCTTCTCTACTGTCATCTCTCTAATGGGTTCTGTTGACTCCATATAATTTTTGATGATCACAAAACATTCCTCATTGATATTTAATTAAGTCTAATTAAGTGTGTAGGGTTCAAAGAAAATCTATTTAATTCAAATTGAAGCACAAAATAAAGTTTGGAGGTCATTGAAGATCATTATTTATTTTGGAGAAAGCACTTAGAAGAAGATATCTTGAAGAAACACTCAAAAATTGAAGATTGGAAAAATAGTGAGTTTCAGTCGACTATGCTTGGTGTTGAAACTGCAGTCGCGTGATTGTCAACACTACCACTTTTAGGAAGGATTGATTAAAATTTCAGTTGACTAAAGAAAGTGTTGAAAATCACTTTCAATCGACTATCCTTGGTGTTGAAACTGCAATCTCTTTGGTCGTCAACACTGCCACTTTTCTTGAAACAGGCTTATTGAACTTTCAGTCAATTGTAACAAGTGTTGAAAATAATTTTCAGTCGACTGAAAATATTTCTGACAGCGTCAGACTCACTACAGGAAAAAAAACAGCTAGTTTGAAAAAGTGCAAAAAGGCTCCAAACGGCTAGATTTTGATTCCAACGGCTAGAAACATGTGAGAGGCTATATATACACATCATTAAAGCCTTTTGAAGGGATCTAAGAGTGAGATTATTCATTGTTCATCATCATTGAAGCCAAGAAGCTATATTTTCTCTTTGTTCTTCATTCTTACACTTTGTGAGAGAAAAATTTGTATAAGCTAAACTTTGTACTTGGGATCTTTGGGAGATCATTGTACTTCTATATTCATCTTTTCTTGGGTAGAAACAAGTTAGGATCAACTTGTTTTGAAAATTAGAGCTTGGGGAGAGCTCGCTTTGTAAAAGGCTTGATGGAAACTAGAATTTCACCGGTTTAGTGAAGTGTTCGTGAAAATCCTTGATTGGGGAGATCAAGGTAGATGATGTAGGTGAGGGGATCACCGAACCTCTATAAATTGTGAGTATTCATCTTCTCTAAACCTTCCTTTTACTTTGTGTTGCAATTTCTCATTTTTCTACCTTCAAACTTCATCTATTTCATCTACCCTTTTACCCAACTTAGCAAAAGTTCTAGAGGTTGCCAGAAACTCTTTAAAAGTGCTATTCACCCCCCTCTAGCACCATATCAAGGGACTAACAATTGGTATCAGAGCTTAACTCATTCTTTTAAGGCTTAACATTCTTGGGGAAGATCCAAATGGCAACACAAAATACTCTTCTACTTGAGGGTCAACCCATAGATAGACCTCCCTTGTTTGATTACACAAATTATGAACTTTGGACCACTAGAATGGCTATATTTATCAAAGTTTATGATTATGAGGTATGGGATGTGATCATGGATGGTCCTTTTGTGCCTACAAAGAACTCCAATGCTAGAAGAAAGAAAAATGTAAAGGCTAGAAGTGAATGGTCAATGGAAGAAAAGAGAAAGGTGCAATTAAATTTCAAGGCCATAAATGTTCTTCACTGTGCTTTAAGCCAATCCGATTTTGGGTCAAATTTCAACATGCTCCAATGCCAAAGAAATTTGGGAGAAGTTGAAGAAAGATTACTCCACACCAAAGGTTGAGGCATCCAAATCTAAATGGAAGTTAATCTTTGCTTGATGGTCATAGAAGATGAAATTGAGGTAACTCCTAATTTACCCATTATTTATGATAATGAGGATATGCAAGATGATTATGATAGTTTGTGTGATGAATTTGATAAACTTATTTTAAAATACAAAGTTTTGAAAAAGAAAGCCAATGCATTGCATGATGATCTTGAAAAGATTAAAGTTGAATTTCAAATTGTTTTTGATAATAGGAATATGCTTCAAGTAGAATTAGAAAATACAAAGAATGATTATGATGTCTTGAAGCTAGATTTAGAGAGTAAGAGTAAAGCCTTGCAAGAGGCACTTGTTGAAAACTCAACTCTAAAGCTTACAATTGATGAATTATCAAAATCAAATTTAAAAAATGGTGTAGGAAGAAATGCTTCTCATAAATGTTCTCATAATGTATCAAATGTATATTGTTTTAATTGTGGAAGGAGAGGTCATCTCTCTTATGATTGTTATCATAAAGGGTGGTAACCATCCTAGAAAAAAGATGATTTGGGTACCTAAAGGTTCCCATGATTTTGACTAACCCTCAAGGACCCATCAAAGTATGGGGTACCTGAAAATTCAAACTTGAAAAAAGTTGTGAATGTAGGTTGAGCAAGAGCAAAAGGATCAACCATGGAAGGCTCAACCGGAAAAAGAAATAGCCATGAGGCTTTGTACATGGCTATTCAAGGAACATGAATGGAAAAGCTTGATTGGACAAGATGAGGAAGTGTGATTTTTGGTGACAAATCCAAAGGTGTAATCCAAGGAATTGGAACCATTGGTAACATTTTCTAATACTCAAATCAAGCATGTTTAATTTGTTAGAGGGTTAAAGCATGACATGTTTAGCATTAGTGAACTTTGTGGCAAATAGATATAGAGCTTGATTTGCTTTTCATATATGTCATGTGATTGATATTAGCATTAACAAAGTTACCATTGGCTAAGTTTTGAAAATGTTTGTATCATATCTCTTGGTGATATTGATTTTAAAATGAATTATGTTTAAAAGCCAATGAGTTTTGTGATTGTTTAGTTGTGGCATAAAAGATCAAGACATGTTGAGAAAAGTACTTTCTTTCTAAAAATCAAAAAGGTTTGAAATGCATGTCTTTTTTTAAAAAAAAATTAAAAAAAAAGGGGGAAATCAAATCTCCATTGATTAATTTATGCTACCACACCACTCGAACTATCATATGTAGACTTGTTTGGATTTATGGATATTATCTATAAGCATGAAAAACAAGTTCTATAACTTTGTTGTTGTTAATCACTTCTCTAGGTATACATGAGTTTGCTTTATTGCTCATAAAGTTTGATGCATTGAATGTTTTTATGTATGTTCATCATATTGTGTTTTGAGTTACTAATGAAAATTTGTGCAAGTATTTTTGTAATTAAATGAGTGCAAGGAACTTGGTGGAAGAATTAAGATTTTTCTTCATTAGTCTACAAATCAAGCAACATGAGAAGTGATCTTCATCAACTAAGCAAATTGGAAAAGGAAAACATTTAAAATGCTTGGAATGAGTGGAGGCGACTTCAATGAACCATCCTTCAAAAGCTTGATTGTGAGGAAAAAGGAAAGAATGTGAACCTAGAGCCTTACAAAGGTATGACTAGTTCACTCTCTTATCTTGATGACTAGTAGACTTACAATTATGATATGTGTATGCTTGTTGGGATCTAAATTGAATGATCTAGATATGCCCATGCGTTAAATTCTCTATTTTTTTAACCAAGTGCTATGTTCATTAATATTCATGATACTCTTTTAGCACTCATACACAAAGCATTCTCAAATTGACATCATTTGTGGTTATATATGCTCTTGAATGAGATGTCTATTTGACTTTGTTGATACCTTGCATCATTTGAACAATACTTTCACATGATTTTTTAGTAAAAATCATCTTTTGCATAATTGAATGAGATATTTGCTTGAATGATGTATTCAAAGTTTTGATTGAATATTTCCTACATGATTGATGTTAGAGAACTTTGATTATCTTTAGATATATGATTTTGAAAATGATTAGAAGAGAACTTGGCATGATATGTAGTCATGAGATTTAAATTGCTTATCATTGATTGACTCCATAATTCTTGTGATCTTAATTGCTAAATTCTTGGGTTTCTTATGTGGATAATCTTATGTGCTTATATATGTTTATTGTGCTTAATAGATTCATTTTGACTTGACTTTTGCAAAATTTTGAGTTTAATTGGTTAACACATTGTTTTATTGATCAAAAGCACCTTGAAAACTTTTTGTGGTTTATGCATATTTTTTTAAAATGGTTTTCAAGCAAAATATTTGGTCAACTAGGCTTGTCACTTAGTTGATATTCATGGTTTGAACTTTAATGATTTTTCTTTATAAAATCATACATTTTGTGAAATATTAATTGATTAGTTTAGAAGTTTATTGATCAAAGTTTTCTTGGTTTCAACCAATATGACTTTATTAATTAACTTCATTCTAATTAGTTAGTTTTTCACTTGTTTAGAATGATAAAGAGACTAATATCATTGAGCTTATATTCCAAATCTTCATTCACTCATGAACCTATTTTTGTTCTATCATACACTTTAAATTCCTTAAATCCTATCAAAATTTAGGAAGACTTGAACCAAAATTGAACACATCCTATTCATTTCTATTCTTCCTAAAATACTAAACTTCCTTTCAAAATCCCCACTACGCAAAGAAGCCTTCTCTATCCCAAAGAAAATAGAAAGATGGAATACCTTTTGGAGAAATATTGGGAAGATGATATTACCAAATTGTGAAATATTGAGAAGGAGAATTGTCAAATGATAATGGACTTCTTTGAGAAATAACAAAGGAAGAAGAAAGATAAATCTTATCTTAGAAAGAATACCTCAAGGTTGAATTGGTCTATAAAGAGAGAGGTATGAAATATATTTGATTCCTTTGTTAATAGTTAGTGGAAATGATTGCTATTGGAGAATCTTGAACATTTGAATTTGAATCTATGAGTAATTAATTGAATTTAGGACTCTTTATAAATTTTGGATATCTTTATAGTTCTATTTTCTATCATGGTGAGGGGATTCTTCATTAGAGATGATTTGACAATCAAGAACTTGGTGGATAATGATATACATGATTTTCATGTGTTTTTGATTGTTGAAGAATTGTTGATAGGGGATTAGAACACCTACTTGAGATTGAATTGTGAATGAAATGAGATTATTAATGAGATATATTTGAGGGAAAAGACTAAGTACCCTATGGAAATGAGTGTATGGTTATACTTCAAGGGGCTATGAATGAGAGATGCTTAATATTTGATCTTATGAGTTATATCTTTGAGAAATGAGATCTCTCACATTTGTAGGTGGATAAAGGAGAATTAGAATGCAATTTCTTTGAAGGAAAACATATTCTATCAATGGAATTAATGATCGATCTTATGGTGAGAATGAATTACAAGCACATAAATGTCCAAGGAGATTATAAAAAAAAATATAGTTGGATATAGTGTGAGCAAATGAGGAGAGATTAAGAAACATGAAAGAAAAAGGGAGAAGTACATTTAGAGCTTAAAAGACGAAATGATAGAGATTTGGTATAAGGAAAGTGATAGAGGATGACTTGAAAATAGAGATGGAAGCAAAGAATGGAAAGATGAAGACAATGGAGAAAAATACCATCAAGCCCATTCCTAAACAATTACTCCACCATCTTCTTAGTCTCCTAATACTTCTAAGATATATGCATGCTTTTATATGAGATAATTTTTTTTTTTAAAAAAAGCTTTGCTTGCTTTGATGTTCTTCAATGCTTATGCTTTTGAAATGATTCTTTTTTGTCTTATGAGTTAAAAGGGGAGAAGAGATTCTCTAATTCTTTAAATTGATTTTAGTGTTTACATTCCTCATTGCAAGCCTTCCATTCCTCTTTTGATGATGTCAAAAATGGGGAGAAGAGAGCATATATATATAGGGGGAGTGTAACCAAAGGTGCAATGCAATAATTTCTTTTGTGTTATTTTAAATGAACTTATATGTTTTGTTTAGTGTAAAGTCTTAATGATTATGATTTGATGTTCATTTGCTTTGTGACTAAAATTGTTGTTTATGATGCTTGAAGTCAATAGTCACTTAGTGAATTGTTGAATGATATTGCATATATTTAGGGGGGACCTCTTGCATATTTTTGTTGATATTATGCATGATCTTAGGGAGAGCTTTCCATTGAATTTAATTGTGCATAACTCATACTCATTTAAACACTTTAATTGTATATGATAAAATCTTTTTAGACTTGACACTCTGTATTGCAAGGGGTGTTTTGTCATCATCAAAAAGGGGGAGATTGTTGATTCCATATAATTTTTGATAATCACAAAACATTCCTCATTGATATTTAATTAAGTCTAATTAAGTGTGTAGGGTTCAAAGAAAATCTATTTAATTCAAATTGGAGCACAAAATAAAGTTTGGAGGTCATTGAAGATCATTATTTATTTTGGAGAAAGCACTTAGAAGAAGATATCTTGAAGAAACACTCAAAAATTGAAGATTGGAAAAATAGTGAGTTTCAGTCGACTATGCTTGGTGTTGAAACTGCAGTCGCGTGGTTGTCAACACTGCCACTTTTAGGAATGATTGATTAAAATTTCAGTCGACTAAAGAAAGTGTTGAAAATCACTTTCAATCGAGTATCCTTGGTGTTGAAACTGCAATCTCTTTGGTCGTCAACACTGCCACTTTTCTTGAATAGGCTTATTGAACTTTCAGTCGATTGTAACAAGTGTTGAAAATAATTTTCAGTTGATTGAAAATATTTCTGACAGCGTCAGACTCACTACAGGACAAAAAACAGCTAGTTTGAAAAAAGTGCAAAAAATAGGCTCCAAATGGCTAGAATTTTGATTCCAACGGCTAGAAACATGTGAAGAGGCTATAATATACACATGATTAAAGCCTTTTGAAGGGATCTAAGTGAGAGATTATTCATTGTTCATCATTATTGAAGCCAAGAAGTTATTATTTCTCTTTGTTCTTCATTCTTACACTTTGTGAGAGAAAATTTGTATTGAACTAAACTTTGTACTTGGGATCTTTGGGAGATCATTGTACTTCTATATTCATCTTTTCTTGGGTAGAAACAAGTTAGGATCAACTTGTTTTGAAGATTAGAACTTGGGGAGAGCTCACTTTGTAAAAGGCTTGGTGGAAGCTAGAATTTCACCGGTTTAGTGAAGTGCTTGTGAAAATCCTTGATTGGGGAGATCAAGGTAGAGGATGTAGGTGAGGGGATCACTGAACCTCTATAAATTGTGAGTATTCATCTTCTCTAAACCTTCCTTTTACTTTGTGTTGCAATTTCATATCTTTCTACCTTCAAACTTCATCTATTTCATCTACCCTTTCTACCCAACTTTGGTAAAGTTCTTGAGGTTGCCACAAATTGTTTAAAAGTGCTATTCACCCCCCTCTAGCACCATATCAAGGGCCAACATCAAGTGCCACAGGCTCCAAAGCTGTTCTCTTTTCTCGGCACTTGAGGTGAGATTTTTCTATACGCATTTATTTTCCTTGATGCAAAAAAAAAAAAATCGCATTTATTTTCCTAGATGCATTTCATTGATCTTCTCCCTTTATCCCAAATCTTTTTTAATCTGAAATTGTTATCCTATGGATTTTTTGCAGACATTTGAGCCAATGTCGAAAAAGATATAGGATACAAAAGTCTAAATAAATCAGGCTTTTTGAAATGGTGAAGAGCATTAGATTGCAATTGCCATATTTGGAAATGAATTCTTGTGTCATGGCTATCAGCATTATCGGGAATTTTTAGACCTGATTCTGGTTGTGAGCCAATTCAGCCCTTCAAGCTTAAAGGGAAGGTGGAATTTGGAATGACAAGTATATATTATTCTGATTTCATGATTGCATTGATTCTTGTTATATGTATGCATTAAAATTTTATTTTTTGAAAAGGAATTTTCAACATAGATTTGTATAAAATTTGTTTTATTTTTAATGCTAACCCATGAGTCTATCGAGTCAATATTAAACATGTTTGTAGGTCTCGTCCTAGTTAAGAAAACTCTAAGGTGACATAACACCTCCTGAGTACTTATATCAGTCTCAGGTTTAAATGGCTTGCGTCACGTGCTAAGTGCCGCCGTACACCGACGAAAATGGAATCTTTATATGCATTAGTTTAGGTTATAGGGTCTATTTTGTGAATGAGTCTTAGTTTTTGTTAGTTTTTCTACATTAGTTTGCTAGGGACTAGCAAAGGTTCGGTGTGGGGGAAATTATGGTCGAGCCAAAATTAACCCTATTTTATGATCATTTTCTTAACTTTTTGGTATTTTTATGTGGAATTTAACCATATTTTGTAAGTATTTATGTTTTTAGGTCTTGAAGAGATGAAAAGTGGAAACTTGTTGTTTTGCACTATTTTTGGAGCTATTTTGATGACTTTTTACACAAATATGAACTTAGCAATTTGGAGTGAAGATTTGGAGATTCGAAGTTCGTGATTGAAGATTTATTGAAGATAATTTGAAGAATTGAAGACCATTGAAAAATTATTTCAAGGAGCAAGAATTGGGGATTGAGCTTAAATCGCGAAGGATTGAAGATATGCCATGAAGAAACCCGGAAGCCTTTAATTTTTAGATATTTTATATGGGATAATACTCAGCCCATAGAAGCCCATAATTGGAGTTAAAATCTCAATTTTTGCCGTACAAATCCAAGGAAATATCTAAATCCCGCATATTCCTGCAATTTAGTCCTAGTTGGATTAGGATTCAGCGCAGTCTCGGTAAAAAGGCCATAACTTTCTGCTCAGATGTCCGATTTAGGCCCGTGAGTAGGCATTGGAAAGCTAACTCCGAGATATACAACTTTTCTCGAAGTCTAAAGCTCAATTCTGCCATCTTCAAACCCGAAATTGCTGTCAAAGTTTCTGCACGTCTCCAGAATTTTTCAGGATCATATTTTCACTTGGATTTTGCTCTAGGAAGACTTTTAATCCAACTTGGAGACCAAGTTAGAGCCTAAAACGTCCTAGAGTCCTATCCTAAGTATAATTGGAGTCTTTAGGTTATTTTTCCACTATAAATACCCACCTTATGTAACCCTAGAAATCAATCTCTCATAATTCTATTCTTCTACCTTCCTTTAGTTTTGTTTTTCTCTAGTTTTAGTTCTAGGGTGCCACACCCTCTCTTTGCATTGAGAGGTGCGGCAACTCTAAGGCTATCAAGAGGAGGATTTCGCCTCTTCACATCTTGTAAGTTTTCTTATTCCTCTCATGTATTTTTCCAAATCCATGAGTAGCTAAATTCTTAATACTTCTTATCCTTTGGTGAATTTAATTAATTGATTATGGTGAGATTTATGTGCTTATAATTTGATATTTGTTCTTGATCGATAGTATGCGAGTCTCTGTTTTATTTCATGATCATCTTGATAATTATTGATCTATTGTGGCCACTAAAGAGATAATTTGATAGATCTATAGTTAAATCAAATTTTGAGTAAAAGTTTGAATTTGATTTTGTGGTAACAAATTGGAGAGGTTGAAAGACAATCCAATGGGATTAGTTTACCTTGTTGTTTAACAACAATGACTTTGGTTATACTTGTTATGCATGTGTGAATAGTTGTTTTTAATGCTTTGTTTCTTAGCAATTTCTAAGCCTGAAAGGGAAATTGATTGTTAAGCAATAAAAGGGATAATTAAACTGAAAGGGATTTTTATCTAATATACATGTTAGGGTTTCCCTAGACCAATTATAATTGAGAATAAAATATTAAATTCATCTTTTAAATCAATGATCTATAGTTAATTTGATTGATTTCTACCATTGGAGAAGAAGTATGCTTTCTCATTATTGTTTTCTTTATTATTATAGTTTAGATTTAATTTGCTTTGCTTTAGTTTTAGTTTAATTGCTTTTCTTTTTAATTGCTATTTTTAATCCCCTGTTCTTGAGTGATTTCTAGAGAAGATTGTATCTTTGTTATAAGTCTACTCGCCTTCTCTATGGGATTCGACCCCTGCTTACCCTATCTACTTAGTTAGGTTTATATGGGGATTATTTTTATGATTTGTTGACGACCGATCAACCACCCATGCTATTGCTTGGTTGACTGAATTTTCTTTCTTTTTTTTCGTTCAAAAGCTTGTGGTGTTACCGAATTCGCCCAAAAGCAATCACCCCAATTTGCTTGGATGGCTGCTTTTAATTTAGGACTCGTCGCCCAGCCTGGGTGACAAAAAAAATTTTAACCACGTAACTAAGCTTAGGGTGACGCAATTTTTTTTTAGATCAACCATTTTATTGAAAAATAAAATTAACTTTATGGGGTGGCTGACGAAGACATGGCCAATCCTTTAAGTGCTAGTGAAAATCACTAGCACCACACAAGATGTTGGTCCCTCACCCAATACCAGTGGCTCTTCGTCTCGCAAAGCCATCAGTTTCATCATTATCCCGCTGGGATGCACTATTGCCAAACCGCACCGATCTCGTTGGCTTGGGTGACCTATGTCGTAAAAACATGGTCGACATTGGTGAGATAATCGACCCTGAATGAATAGGCTGATCTATGCGGGGTAATACAATATGTGGGTCGGCTGACACTTTAAAGTGATTGATTTTGTTCTTGTTAAACAACGGCCTAACGAATGATGATTGCTCTTTTTCTTCGATTGGCCAAAATGGATCTATCAAGCTGATCCTTCTAGTGTCAAATCCATCCATGGCCCTAGGTCGATGGTTGTCACCATTGACTTTGGGTGAATCACCATTCTCCTAAAGATCAGGGCATGGTTCATCTTGGAGTGCCATTGTCTCGAGAGGCGGCAATGTTGGAGGCGGCTCCATAGAAAATGGCGACATTGGAGGTGGCTCCGGGTGCCATTCATTCTCATCTTCGTCAGGAAGACTTTCATCTTCCTCAAGTTGATCATCTCCGAAATCGATAACATAATTTAAATCTTCCTTGGGCGGTCCATCACCAGGTGTAAGAAGATCTTGAAGTTTAGGAGGATCAATAGATTCAATCACCCCACCTAACTCTTCAGGTTCAGGGCATCGTATGATAACATCAGCCTCCAAATCATCATCGATTTCTTTGATCTCAAGAGGACTTTCAATCTCCTTTGAGTAGGTAGTCTCCTCAAAGTGGGAGTGGTTAGAAGGTTGCCCCCCGAGCGTAACTTCCTCATCTACCACTTCATTTTCCTCAGGGTGCTCGTCATTTTGCTTGGGAAGACTTTCATCATCTGTTTCAGAATGCTCAATTCTCATCCTCCTCGGTCTTAGAGCGTTTTTCATCATTAGCCTCCTTAGGTTGAGTCACCCCACCTAGGAAAATTCTCATCGTTCTTAGAACTCTTTAGGGTGAAGACACCAATGATCCTTAGGTTCGGGGCGCCAGTCATCTTCATCAGCTTCGATCACCCCAACTAACTTGGTGATTTGATCAGAAATAATGCATGGTTGCCCCCCGAGCGTGTTTTGCAATTCGTTAGAGGCGGGTGAACCTTCTTCCTCATCCACTTCTTTGTCTGCCTCTTCCGTTTCATCGACCTCATCCTCCTTGCTTGGTTGTTCATCGACCCCGACCTCCTCAAATTGAGTTTCAGTTTGAGGTTGGCACGATGGTTGGCCCCCGGGGTGATCATGAGGGAGATCAACGCGGTCAAATTCTTCCATCATCGTTTGCTTCTCTTCTTACAACTTTGCCCTATTTCTTTCGTAGTTGTTGTTCAAGTAATCTGTTATGATAGATTTGACCACATCGGTAAATCCTGTGGTCGACCCAAACAAATACTTTATGTTCACGTCAAGCAAGTCACCCAAAAAATACTTTGAATCCAATCTACTCCTCTTTCGAAATTATATCCGACTTATGTCAGATTTACTTCGAATGTGATCAAATTCATCTTTCATCCATTGTTCCTCGATCTTGCAAATCTACCTTATCATTTTCGTACTTATTGTTCAAATAATCCTCTAGGGCGGACTTGGCCGATTTGCTCAACTCATGACCATGCTTTATGTTCAGGCTGAGCAAGCCAAAATGTTGGTCGACGCTCAATGTGGTCCACTTGTTGCAATATAGCCATACGATTTTAGTTCGAAATCTTTGGGTTAGATCCTCCATGATTGGACTAACCAAACGCCTTGTTCTCAGTTAAAACGTAGAAAAAGACTTCCAAAGGTTTGGAAGTGTTGTGCTTGAAAACTGAAGAAAGAGACAAAAATAAGAGACCTAGAGATTAAATGTAAAATGAAATTGAAAAAGAACAAAAGTTACCCAAATTTGTCCCACTGGGCATGCCAAAAAGAGATGTTACACCAAAATTCCCTAGTGCACCCAGAAAGGTCTTTGAGGCGAAATCTCTTTGAGGAAAGAGAAAGGTTCGAGGCGTGCCAGTTACTTTTGTAGAAAAAATAACAAAAAGCTTTTGCAAACTTAAAATTACGAAGTCAAGCTTGTAAAAGCGAGAGAGATCAGACGAATTGCGAGTTCTGGTTTAAAGTCACAGAAGACTGTTTAAATCATTAAACCTATTGGGTAATTCTTGAGTAATAAAGTGAGATTGATAAAGAGAGACGATGAAAAGTAGATTTTTACTAGAATTGCAGAAGCAAGATTACACCGTGTAAAAACAAGGGTGAATGAAACAAGATTACACCTTGTAAAAACAAGGGTGATGAAAAGTAAAAGATAGGGCTGATCAAACAAGAGTTTGCATCTCTGTAGGAGAGAAGTGTTTGCGCAGGGCAAAAGGTGTGTCCAGAGAGCCCTTCTACGTTGGAGGAGCTTCTTCTTATATAGCCATAGGATCGTCATCTTCTCCACCATCTAAGGGATTTCTGCATTAATAACCCATCAACCACAATTGAATTTGTCAACTTTGGAATTGATTCTTGTCCCCAGGATCAACTTTCACTTTGATGATAATTAATCTTATTACCCATTTGACTCCTTCACTTTAGGAAATTAATCACAACCAATATCCCACAAATTAGTAGATTTAGTCAACTTGTGATATTCAGCGTGCGCTTGATGTGTGTTTTCATGGGCGATGAACAAAATGCCAACTTCTTCCACCAAGGTGCCTGCGCCACCCAAGACGTCACTCACCCAAGGCGTTGCTCACCCAAGTATGGCGTCGTTGCTGGTTGGAACGTCACCTACCCCAAGACTCATTGTTGCATGCTGAAGAAATTGGACCCAGGGTGGCCAAATGCCACTTATTTTCCTTGGGTGATCAATCATCTCATGGCGCCATCACCCAATACTTGGATGGCCGAAAATCTTCCATGAGGTTGTGACATTGTAGAGTTTGTCAAAAAGCCATCACCCCAACTTTTTTGGGTGGCCCTTCAATTTCATTGTCATCACCCTAACTTGGGGTGATCAAAATTTCCCTCAGCACCACCTTAACATGGGGTGGCCAAAATTCCAAAACATGTCACCCAAGGGTGATTGCAATTTCCAAAAGCGTCACCCAAGCTTGGGGTGATAAGGTTTTAATGCATACAAAAACCACAATAATTTTCCAAGTAATTTTATAGGGTGGTTTGGGTTCTGGAGCATGAGTAAAAGGTTTTGCCAAATCCTAATTGGATTAAGGTGGTTTTAATTTAACCAAATTCGAACCACAATTCCTAATTTACCCCAGGTGTAAATTAGGGTACAAACAACTTCATCGTAAGAAGCCTTAGCCTAGGAATTTTATGTGCACCAGGTGAGCCAGCAATATAACCCTGTATTGAAGAGGAAACCATTGATGATTGCAGTGACATAAAAATCCATATCAGTAATTCCGTCAGCCCTTTTAAACCCTTACTTACAATCTTACAATGTCAGTGTAAATAGTAATCCATAAATAAATTATTATTTGTAAGTTACATTTTATTAAAATAATCATTTGATATATTGCCAATGAAGTGTTTAGACTCCACAAGCGAGTTAAGAAGTTGACATATACTTAATTCCTTAACTAATGGTACTTAAAAAAAATATTATTATTGAATATGGGCCGTTAATGACAGATGATGTAGTATATTTGTGATATGTGATATATCTTCTTGGTTGCAGGCTTTAGCATTAATTCAAACCCCAAATTGCCTAAACTTGTAATTTTCTTCTTTTTTTTTTCAGCCAG
This sequence comes from Corchorus capsularis, assembly GCA_001974805.1. Classification (NCBI taxonomy): domain Eukaryota; kingdom Viridiplantae; phylum Streptophyta; class Magnoliopsida; order Malvales; family Malvaceae; genus Corchorus; species Corchorus capsularis. The sequence goes on along the minus strand of AWWV01015572.1, from coordinate 14,516 downwards.
ACCCAAACTTGTAATTTTTTGTTTGTCAAATTTGGTTTGAAAATCCTTTTTCAACAAACATATCTCAAAATTTTACAAAGGGTGAAATATTTTTTCTTAATACGTGCATAGTCAAGTGAATTTAGTCAAACATTTTGGAACTACATTACATCAAATTGTTGCGCAAAAATTCTCCTTGCGAGTTTTTTGCGAATAAATCTTATAGTAGTGTGGGGTGTGCCAGTCAATTTGCTGAACTTGACAAAGATCGTAGAAAACGTAAAAGTGTTGATGGATGTAGAAGATTAAAGATCAGACGAATGGATTTGTGGGAGCTGGATCAAAGTTACAACGATGATTTCTCAAAATAATTGTTTTCAAAGGTCGTTCTTGATCGGAAAAGAGATAAAAATAACAAGCGTTTTAACGTCTAACGACAAGATTGAAAGAGAGAAAATATTGAAGAACGAGACGAACTTTTGATGTACAAGATGAAAATCGCAGAGATTTTATAGAGAACTTGAGAGAAAAAGTACAGGGCTTGATTTTTGTACGGAGCAAGTTATAGCGTGTTGAAAATTGGTGGAGGAGGTCTCTGTTTATAGGGTTCGGCATGGGCTTCAAATGATGGGCCGTCAGCCTGGCTTTGCTTGGTCGCCAAGCCTTTGATTTGGCGCAACAACCTTCCTGCGTCATCTTGTTGTACTTCTTGCATGATCAAGGAAACTTCCAGGAAACTGCTATAATGGTTTGACATGCCTCCCAACGCCATATACCATGTGAATCTACATTGCGTGATGAACTTCATGCAACTTCTAGATTCTTCACCACCCTGGCACATTTACGCGCGTCCTGAGCTACTTCTATGCTGCGCGAAGTGACGAATTTGGCGACGAAATAGCCCAAACATGCTTGAACTTGATCTTGAACCACTAAGCCACGAAATACACTTTGACTTAACCATATTTAGCCAATGGTTCGAAAATAATAAGAATCAATTAAGAAAATAGCTTAAACCGAGGCAGAAAGCCATTTGTCCTCAACTGAAGACTTGCAAAAGTTACCAAAAAATGACCAAATATGCTAAGGCACGAAATTGAATAGCCATGGACCATTATTAACGCTATGAACATGGCTCCATGCATCCGGTGCCATATCTTGCTTGAAATTGACCTTTTTCCGAGCCTATGTCCTTAATTGAAAACAGTGGAAAAGTTACAAACTAAGTCAGATTGAGCGAAGATTTCACCAGAGACATGCGATTGACTTAAGAAAGCATTGTGAAGAGTTATTGTTGGAATCAGAATGCTTTACTTAGTGAAATTGGCTTACTTCCCCAAATTGTCCTTAATTGAACAATATGTAAAAGTTGATATCTTGATGCGCCTGAAGACCGCGCAAGACAGGGTATGGGCGGCTTAACCTTAATATAGGGTATGAATAATGTAGACATGCTGCATATACTAAGTCCATATTGCATCTCATGTTTGTACGGACAGTATGATATAATCGCTGCTCTTGAAGAATTAAATCCCTTACTGTGCCTGAAGGTCGCGCAGAATGATTTAAACTCTTTCTGCGCAGTCATTAACTCTCTTAAAAAATAATAATTATGAATATAATTATTATTTAATTAATTTCGGCCCAATATTAGAAAAATAAAGTCTTTTCCTAATTGAAATATAATTAAGGTGGCACAGTAGTCTATTACACTTAGGTTTTGAGATGAAATCCTAGCCACATATCTTAATCACACAAGTTCAAAAACTAATTTACCCTCAAATGTAAATGTAAATTGAGATATAAACACAAATAATGAAGATAATTACAAAGTGAAGTATGCACACACATAAAAAGAAAAAGTAATTAAACAAACAAGTTAGAAAGTTACTTTTATTTTTCTTTTCGTGGCTATCAACAACCACAACCTCATCTAATGGATATTAGAATAACATTATTTATGGTGAAGAACAGTCAAGAGCTAGATCTAAGCATGGGTGAACAACTGTAAAGCTCCATGAAAAGTTTGGGGTGACAAATAGCGTTACACTTCCAATGGATGATGTAATTGCAACTTGCCTCTAAACACTCAAGAGCCAAATCTAAATATCGTTGACCACATTTAGAGCATGGTTCAGGGTAATCATAAACCTTTTGCTTGAAAACCAGAGGGTATGCATGAACGCTTTCCACTAAGATCTTAGTCCCACGCTTGATAAAATTAGTGTTAAATTTTAAAACACATTGATGATGAGTTGAAGTGTTGCAAATTGCACAACGGTAAAACCAATTGTTGGGGTTTTCTTCTTTCTTCACAAATGTCACAATAAAGGTATTCTGAATGATCATTATCTTCATGGTAGGTGAGTTTGAGATGATGTTGATCACATTTGTGTGCAACTGCTTCGGGGAAGAGAATAGCACATCCAGTATGCAAATTGAAATTGCAACCTTTACATCTATACGTGAAAATATTGTCACCAGTACTAATTCCACAAGCTTTGCCCTTGCCTATAACTTCGGTACAGGAGGAGGAGGTGCATGTGTCCTTCACTTGTCCAAGAAAAAGAAATTTGATGCGTCCAAGGCTTTATCATGGACTAGAAGACAAGCATGAAGAGCAAAGAGAGGATGTGCAAGAGCTGCAAGGAAGCATGGAGATGCATGAAGATCATGGAAAAATCGATGAGCATGTTCCAAGCACCAAGAAGATGCCATTTGATCCATTGAAGATGCCTATTGGTCCGATGACAAGAGCAAGAGCTAAGAGATTCAAGGATGCACTCATGGGCCTTGTTCGAACTCATCTAAATGATATGAAGACCATTGAAGTTCAATTGAAGAGCTTTGGTGATGATTTGGGCAAGAAGACTTCCATCGATTCCAAGCTTATCACTTTTCTTGCTATCGAAACCTAATTGGGCTTGATAGATCAATTCAGCCATGTGTGGGTTTAATTCTATCTTAGATTATCTTATTTTTAAGTTTGGATGTTATTTGGGTTGGGTCTTGTTTATATAAGTCCAATCCTTGTTTAATTCTGTCTTTATTTCCTTTTTCTAGTTGGGCTTGGACTAGTTTTACCCTAGCCCATATGTTAGGACACCCTATAGGTTTTATTTTTGGATATTGGTCAAACCCTACTACTATATAAAGGTTTTGATCCCTCTTGTAAAGACCTAAATTAAGTTTTTCAATCAAATTGAGTGTTTAAACACCTTAAGAATTTAGTTTCATTGTTCTAGTTTGAACATACTTAGGATTTCTTCAATCTTGTAGAGTCCTAACAAACAATTAGATAGTGATTATCTAATTGTGATTCTTGTGATCTTAGGTTGTCAATTGCAGGTCTAATTGATCATCTAAGGCTAACGAACGAAGATTGGATCCTTGGGAAGAATATCGATTCAACAAGTCTAAAAGTTGGGTGATTCAAGTTGATATTTGGCAGGTCTTGAAGATGGATTTGAACCAATAACAACTAGATTCGTATCAATTGGTAATCACAACATAGGTTTTCATCTTCAATCGGTAAATCTATCCTTCTATTCATCATTCATCAAATTCTTGTTCCATCTATATCACAAAGTTGAAAATCAAAATTTCAGAAACTTGTTATTTTTATTCTAGATTCATTATAGCTCTGTTGGCTTTGAAATTTTAGATTTGGAGTCCTCACACATCAAAGGTTATATCGAAAAATATCAAAAAAAAAATCCGACCAGAAACTTGTGATTTTTTTCTGCATTCATTAGTGGGCGAAATTGGCTGAAATTTTAGATTTAAGGCTTTTACATCTTAATCTTTCTGGGAAAAATATTGAAAAATTCAAAAAGAATCAAAAAAGTTATCAGATTTTGGAGGATTTCAAAAATAAATTTGAATCTATCACAACTAGATTCGTATCAAAATTTTAGCACAACGAACACAAAATTGTGTAAGAGCAACATGTCTCACCTCTGTAGGCGAAGCCAGTGCAAGGTAATTCACAAGCTTTGCATACGAAAATGCGATCGGGAACAAGATTGAGCGGTTCTTGGTGAAAGTGCAACCATATTTGTTTCTTCTTGGGTAACTCATCAACACATGATTTGTGGAGAAAGAAATCACAATGAAAACAATGATAGAAAGAAGTATTGATGAGTAGATTGCAACCATCACAATATCTCTCGTCTCCTTCTTCATCATGACTTAACACCAAATTGTGTCCATGGCTGAAATGCTTTATATCAGTATTTATAACATTCTCTCCCAAATTGATTTTTGTAATGACATCAAAACTTGGAACCGTAGCATATGATGCCAACAATTGATAAATATCTTTTGGATCAACTATATAATATATGATATCCTTGTATCTTTAAGTACACAATTCACATGGACAATGAACTTGCACTCAGAACAATAGTAACTCCCATGCACTTTGTTCACTTCCTCATGACACATTCCACATTCAAGTGTTCCACAATCATTGTCTACTACAAAATATATGTGGAAAATAGGATGGTGATGCCAGCGCTTTTGATAAAGCGTGGCAATGAAATGCATTTCTTATGAAGCATAAGGCAACATGTGGAGCATTTGTAAGATTCATAATTTCCTTTCGTCCCACATGCATCACAAATGAATGGATATGGTCCTAACCACCTAGGGTGTGTTTAGTACACCAGTGTACCACCGTTTGACCGTTTCATCACCGTTTTGGGTCCAAACGGAGCTTAAGTGTAAACTTCGTTTCAATCGCTGCTCTAATAATCTCATCTGTACAGTACCTAATTTAATCTGTACAGTTGTTAAATAGTGTCAATCGCACAGCTACCGCACCGCTCTACTAAACGCATGCAGCCCTAGTGAATAGGTGTTCATGGTTACTTGTATCTTCGATAATAGGTGGTGGTGACTCACATCCAATGTGGATGGCAAACTTGCAAGGTGAACAATAGTAAACAAATTCCCTGCCTTGAGTTTTTTGGCATATTTGGCAAGGGAGATGCTCATTATTAAATTGGAAGAAAAGAGAATGTTGGTGGTGGCAAAGGTTGTTGATTTCAAGAGGTAGCTCAATACATTTCTTATGCAAAAAAAACAAAAAAAATTCCAAAATCAAGAGAAAAGTATGTGGAATCTAATAAAGGCATCCAACATACAAAACATTTGGTTTCTTCGGGTTCTTTTGGATGGATTTCAGTGGGGACAATGGGTCAATATGGGCAATTTGAAGCTTTCTAGTTTTCTTTTCAACTAGGTTATATAAAACAAAGCACATTTGATGTGAAGTTTTAATTGACAAGAAGAAGAACAATGGTAAATGAAATTCTCACAATTTTTGTAGCAAAAATTGCAGAGAGTTTCACCCTCGTTTGGATTTCTATTTAGAAGATTAAGATTGTGGTTACGGTGGAAGGGATGAACTAACTCAGATGGCGCCTCAGCACACTTCTGATCAAGGTAAAACCAACAAGCCTTGCAGTTGAAGCTTGGACTTAACACGACATCTCCACATCCCAAGCATTTAGCTTTGTCATTGTTTGGCTCTTCATTGAAAACCAAAGGATGACTATAGTAAAATGTTGAAGCTCCATTTCTCTCTTTTTCTCTCTTTGTAATTAGTTTTGTAGGTGACATAGAGATGGTCGGAAAGGCAAAGTCCAAAACATATAGATATATGGGGGAATTATCCGCTTGGTGTAATGGAGAGTTAAAATTTCCCCACAGGTGTAATGACCCAACATAATACAATGTTTAGTACACTGTTTAACAAAATTCCTCCACGGTGTAATGAACTTTATTTGTTTTGACTAATTCACCCTTATTTAACATATTAAAAAAACGTTTTAAGGAAAAAAAAAAAAAAAGCGGGGAGTATGAACTTTCTGGGCAACAAGGGAACCTTCATCCTATCCATTAATGGCGAAAAACAAAAACTCCATTAAGTTTCATCTTTGGTTACCTTTATTCAAATCCAATTGGTATAATCAAGTGGGCATACTTAGTTCATGTTCCAGAGAAAAAAAAAAATCCGTTGAAGACTAATCAAAGAACATGAAAATGGTTTTTACTTTTTTATCACAATGAATCCAGGTACAGTTAGAATTTTCAGACAATTTCAACCTGTTAAGATCTGATCTCTTAACAATTGGCTTCTTGTGGTTGAATCTGGCCATGAAAAAGCCGAAAATAGGCTAAAGTTAGCATGTCTAAATGATCTAGCTTAGATCTGATAGTTTTATGTCATCGGCGATGCCCGTTTTAGGTGATGGCTATCTTTACACCACTCCAACCTATCTTAACTTATTTTTTGTAAAAAAAGATTGTAGTTTTATTGTTAAACTTCTAAGTTCTAACATTAAATAGGAAGAAGGAATGAGAGCAACTTCTTGTAGTTTTTGCCTAAAAAAATTCAATGATGATAATTTAAGATTGACGACGATGAACGGTGATAAGAATTAAGAAGTTTGTTGGCAAGGGAGAAGCAGTTCGATGGGAGTTGGGGAGAGTTAGGGAGAGGTAGGTTTCCTAGCTAGAGGATAAAATGGTAAAAGTATATTAAATCCATTACACCTTAGAGGAATTTTGTTAAACAATACACTAATGATGGGATTATGGTGGTTCATTACATCTTGGAGGCAAATTTTGCTCTCCATTAAAGTTCATTGTTACATCGAATCAAATTAACAAATTGTTAACGAAAATGTAAGGAGAGGAATCTAGGCTCTGTTTGTTCCAGCAAGGCCCACCGAGCAGCCCATATACATATTGAACACCAATCCGAACAAAAAAACCTAGACTGATGGTTTTTTGGATTCTTCGTGTATATGTGCCACTCAAAGTCAAACAGCTCATTTCTTTATGATGCGAGATGTCTCCCTAACAATCTCCCCCAATTCACTTGTGAGTCTTCATCTCTCCTCCGTGCAGCCCAACCCGTCAAATCTTAAGTCAATTATCGGCCATCCAAGACTTAACCCGTAGAGTGCAACGTACATTACTTCCACAATCGCACGCCATGAGCGTGTATGAGCACCTGGTTTACCGTGCTTATGGGCCACACCGATCGAGTCCAACCAAGCTCTGATGGCACTTGTTAGGAGAGGAACCCGAGCCATGTCTGTACCAGCAAGGCCCACCGAGCAGCCCATATACATGTCGGACACCAATCCGAACCCAAAAGTCTAGACTGATGGTTTTTTGGTTTCTTGAGTTTTTCATGATGTGATATCTGATATGTCTCCCTCACATGTGAATCCCCCTCACATGTGAATCCCTAACAAAAAACATTGTTTCTGACTTATTTTTTTCTCTTTTTACCACTGACAAATTTGGTATTATTCAAAAAAAAAAAGTAATTATATTCTTGTTAGATGATGATTCTTTGGAGAGGTTATCAATGGATTGTTTTTTGAATATGGTACCATGACAACATAAATTTTGAAGACAATAAAGTAAAATTCTTCTCTTTTCTAATCTTTTGTTTTCATCACGGAAGAGTAATGAATTGAGCATATTGGTAGCCAACAAGCAAAGCATATATGCACTATAAACATTTTTCTAAATGAAATTCCTTCCTTTATGGTTCATTTTTATTAATTCCCCTTTAATATTAATAGAAATTGATCGTGTTTGCTACAAGAGAGTTTGAATCATTATTTATTTTGGTTCTTAAAATGCTCATAAGAATTATATAAGCTGATTCGGTCAAAAAACTTTGAAATATATAGTCTGAAGGACAAAACGAGGATTAACTCCGAATCATAGTTATTAAACCCGGTCTGGAGAGTGACCCGCTCGAGACTCCGGATCACGGGTTAAACGGTTCAACCGTCGAGTCAATCGGGTCAGTGTGGGTTAATAAATAATATTTTAAAATATTTTATAAATTTTTTATTTATTATTTCTATAACTAAATTATTAAATCTAATTTATAATATTATTATAAAATGATATAAATGGAAATAAATATATTTTAACATAATAAAACTTTAAAAAATGAATTTATTTCCATAAATTATTAATTATCCAACAATGAGGCATGTTAGTTTAAATAAATAAAGTAGGATAGATGTAAAAAAAAATGCTGTTAAGACTTTAGTACTTCTTAAATTTTGTTTTTATTTATTTTTAATATTTATTATTTAATTTACAATATTACCCTTAATATATATCTATTTAAAAATTGAAGAAAATGGATTAAATGTAAATTTTCAATGAAAAACATTAACCCACTGGGTCACTTAAATCCCGGCCGAGTTACCGGGTTAATCCGGATTTCAACGGGTTGATTACCCAAACGGTCTAATTATTAACCAAACCTGATTCCACCTTCGGGTTAACTGGTCTGACTACCGGGCCGGACAGAGTTTAATAACTATGCTCCAAATCCGCCGATAATTAACAATTACAATTGTCCAATTCAATAAATGGCTGAGTATGGCGGAAATTACAAATGTATCCGTGCAATTGAAAAAATTAAAAATTGAAGGATTAATTTATCCATTTTTAACAAATTCAATGATAAAAATATCTTTTAAGCCATTTTGAACCGTCGAAACCGACAGTTGGCGGTTTAAACGAGCTAACCGATTGGTTTAGAAGGTTTTGGCGGTTCAAACTGCCAAACCGATTCATGTGGCAGTCGGTTTTCGGTATCGGAACCGACCGCCAAATATATATAATATTTTTAATATATATTTATATTTATATAAAACAAATGATTATATTAATAAAAAATCAGAAAATATATAAAGACATCATAATTCAGAAACCCTAAACTAAACCTAAAAACAAAAATTCTCTTCTTTCTTTTCTCTCTCCCCGCCGCTCGACCCCTCTCTCTCTCATCTCTCACAGTCTCGTTCTCTTTCATTTTCTTGTATTTTTCTTTGATTTCTATCTAATGTAGTCGGTTAATCTCATTCAACATATTCTCTTAATCTCTTTCACTGAATCCCTTTGTTTCTCAATCGTTTTTTAGTTTTAAACTCAGTTTTCCTAAAGCAAACCCTAAATCCCCAATTTATATTTTTATGAGATTTCAAACATCTGTTGGAATCTTCACCAGATTAATTGATTAAGAAGTTTGAATCTGCTAGTTTCATCAAAGGTATGTACTTTGTAATCTCTGGTTTCATAAATCTCTGGTTTTTCAGACGTAATTTTAGATCAATCTTTGCAATCTTTGTGAAATCCAATTTTCTTTTTCTTTTTCTTATAAATGGGTGACACTGTTCTTTTATCTATCACCTTAATTAGGAAGAGCAATGAAAACTGTATTTGGTGCAAGGATGACAAGCGTACGTGATGGGATTAGATGATTTTTATTCTTTTATTCCTTTAATCTTTTATTCCTTCTTCCAATTCACCTTCACAGTATTTTAATTCAATTGAAATGGACTCAGATCACCTATTAAACGTGTTCACTTTTTGTTTCATCATCTTCCCAATTCTAATATTCTAATTTAAAGGAAAACTGAAACCGGCAATTTGAAGGAGCCTTAAGTCACTTTTTGTGTCATCATCTTCCCAATTGTAATTTATACATGTTCACTGGCATTGCTAAGTTTCTGCACCTTTTTCTCTCAATCATTTAAATTCTTGACTTGTTTATAATTATAAAATTTAGTCTATTCTAATGCTCCTTCTCCAATTATGCTTTTCTGACCTCTTTCATTATATACATTCCTTCTTTATTTTTCCCAGTAAGCTGTCGAAGTATAGAAGCCTTATGAGCTAAATGTTTGGAATTTTCTTATGGAATCTTAAATCATCTAACTTGTTTTAAACACCATTGAATGTGTTTAAGGTTTTCTGATGTTAATAAAAGGATGGGACTTCGATGAGTTGTATTTTGATAATTCACCAGGCTTTAAAGTTTATTAACAGTCTTAAGTATCTTGGTAAAATTCTGTATGAGTAGATGGAGTTTGTTCTGTTTCTTGTTTATGGTTTCTTACTTTCTATCTGACTTGGTGATTAATTGTATTATTGGTCAGTAACTAATTACTTTCTATCTGACTTGGTGATCAATTTGTTTATTGGTAAAAGTTCACAGTTTGGATTTTGTAACTAATTTCAGATTGCTAAAATTAGTTATATATTTTGCAGATGCCTGACATTGAAATACCAGACATAGACATTGTAGACATACAAGTTGATGTTAGTGAAGAGACAGCTGAGGATGAGAGAGAGGAATCTGGTGGTCAAGGCGAGACATCAACTCAACCTCAATCTCAAACACCTGCTGCTGGAAACACCCAAGAACGTAACCCTGAAAAACCCAAACTACCTAAGGAAAGAGCTCTCATATCTAATGTTTGGGATCATGTAACTAGGTATAAGGATGAGATTGGTTATCCTAGAGCTAGGTGTAACTACTTCAAAGTAAGGACATTTAAAGCTCACACTAAAAAAATGGAACATCTAGCATTAGAAACCATGTTACTAGTTGTTCTAAAAACCCTCTTGTCATTGCTACAAAAGAAAAGGACCCTACACAAACTAAAATTAAACTTCAATATGGGTTTGATGGTTCATTCGGTACTTGGGTTTTTAATCAATCTAGTGTTAGGAAAGCAGTGGCTAAAATGATAATTCTTGATGAATTGCCCTTTCGGTTTGTTGAGGGAGAGGGTTTCAGGGGGCTAATGGCAGAGTCATGTCCTCAATTTGTGATCCCTTCTCGATGGACTGTTGCTAGGGACTGTTTTAAATTGTATGATGATACTAGGAAGAAGTTGAAGGGTAATATTAAAGATATGGGTGGTTTCAGGGTGTCTATCGCCACTGACACATGGACTTCTGTCCAGAAATTGAGTTATATGTGTGTAACAGCCCATTATATTGATGCTGAATGGACCCTTCACAAGAGGATAATCTCTTTTTATCCTATTCTTAGTCATAAGGGGGAGAACATAGGTAAAACACTTGAGAAGTGTTTAAAAGATTGGGGTTTGATTGATAGGGTTTTTGTTGTCACTGTTGACAATGCCAAGGCCAATGATGTGGCTGTTGATCATTTGAGAAAGGTTTTTGTTTATAGGAAAACTGCAATTGTAAATGGTAAATACTTGCATATGAGGTGTGCTGCACATATCTTAAACTTGATTGTTTCTAATGGAATGAACTCATACATTGAATCTGTTGGTAGAATTAGGGATGCAGTGAGGTATATTAGAAGCTCAAATGCAAGGTTGGCAAAGTTTTTTGAATGTGTTAAGGCTGAAGGAATTGTTGATAAGTCAGGTCTGTGTCTAGATGTTTCCACAAGGTGGAATAGCACATTTCTGATGCTTAGCGTGCTTGTAAGTTTGAGAGAGTCTTTGAAGTTTTTCCATATACAGATCCACATTTTAGGCATGAACTTAAGTATGTGCCTACCAAGTCTGACTTTGAGAAAGCCAAATTTCTTTGTCAATTTTTGCTGAAATTTTACAAATTGACACTTAAAGTTTCTGCATCTACCACTGTTACTTCTTCTAACTTGCTTGATGAAATCTTTATTGTCTCCAATGGCATTGAGTCAAATGGTAAACAACCCCAGCACTGAGTTGAGCACTATGGCAATCAAGATGAAGGAAAAGTATGACAAGTATTGGGACCAAGTAGACAAGACCAATATGTTGGTCTATGTTGCTGCAATTTTGAACCCAAGAAAGAAAGCTCAACTTTGTGGAATTCTGCCTTCGTAAGATGCATGGGGATGACAAGGCTTCGACACTCATTTCTGCTATAAAGGAAGCTCTGAATGACTTATTTGAAGAATATAGGAGAGCCCTTAACCCGCAGACTTCTCAAGCCAAAGGAGCTGCGGATTTGATGGATGAACAAGTTGATGATGACATTGGTGATGCAATGCAGCAATTCCTCAAGCATCAAAAGGTAAGTTTGATGTTTTATATTTTTATTTTTTTGTTTTATTTTGCTAATTTGATTGCTGTTTTACTTTTCGATACTAACTAGTTTCCTGATTTTTATGTTTGCTAATTCCAAGGAATCTGGTTTGGAAGCAAACAAGTCTGAGTTGGACATATACCTGCAAGAGCAAATGAAGCAAGAGGCTGGTGCATTTGATGTGCTTTTATGGTGGAAGTTGAATAGTCCAAGGTTCCCTGCCCTTTCTTGCCTTGCGAGGGATGTGCTTGCTGTTCCAGTTAGCACAGTTGCTTCTGAATCAGCATTCAGCACTAGTGGAAGAGTGCTTGATGTCTATCGAAGCTCCCTCAACCCTAAGATGGTTCAAGGTCTAATTTGTTGTCAAGATTGGCTGAAGGGGTCATCTGAATTTGATCCGGAAGAAGAAACTCATGAACAATTAGAGATGGACAAAGTTTGTTTAGGTAATATTTATTATTTTGAATTTGAACTTCCCTAACTTGCTGTCTATTTCAATATATTCTTTGCATAACTTTTAACTTTGTTTTTTTGTTTTGCATAGATCTGAAAAAGCTCTCTGTGGAGCCTAATATTGACAATTGAGCTTGGGTTGCTGCCTTGCAAGTTGCTGTTGTTGGATCTTTCGCTTGCCCGCTGACTAAATCTTTTGGTTGAATGTTTATGGTATACATTGCTAATGGTTGCTGGTATATAATATTGCTGCTGGTATATAATATTGTTGCTGCTTGCTGCCTGTTAAAGCTCTGATTTTTTGTTCAAGATGGAGCTCTTTTGTACATGGTTTACAGGTTTGAAGGCAGTGTTGGAGTAACACTTGCACAAAATGGTTGTTAGAAAGTTAGTTTTTTGCACAGAATGGCAGTTAGAACTTAGAAACTTAGTATTTTTGCAGTTTGCACAGAATGGCAGTTAGAAACTTAGCATTTTTTGGCCATACAGATACAATATGGCATTAATTATTTATGGATGGCAGCTACAAACAAACATTTCTTTTTGTTCATACGGTTATATTTATTTTGTTCAAATGTGAAGTGCTTTGTAAACATGCAAATTTGTAAAAGGGCTTAAGCTTTAAAGCCTTAAACAGTTTAATTTTAAGTTCCTTGATTATCAACATGTAAGATTCAAATTCAATTCTAAACCGTCTAAACTGCCATAACCGCCCGAACCACCAGCGGTCGGTGGAAGGCGGTTATTTAGTCTAAACAGTCGATGATCGGTTATGGATTTTCCATAATCGGTTGTCGGCGGTTTTAGGGGGTCTTACACCGATAACCGACCGCACCGTCCGCTGTTCACCCCTAGTTTGAGCTTTGGTCTCATATCATATGATTAGACACGATTTGGGCTTAACTGTATTTGGACACATCCTGTTTGAGCTCTGTTAATATGAACTGATTTAAATATAGTACTTTAACCAAAACTTGAACTTCGGCAAAAAGAAAGAAAAGCCCAATTTTGTTAATTTGGGGCAAACTTTTGATGGCATGCAAACCTTGAAGAAAATCATCACTTTACAAATTTCTTTTGGCCCAAATTATATTACAATATGAGGCCACTTTCAATATATTAGGCACACTTCTTTCCACCGTTAGCCTCATAGTTGTTATTTTGGAAATTGATTTACAATTTTATCCTTTTTATCGAAGTGAAATTGAGAATATAGGAAGCAATATATATGTGTGTTTGTAAGGCGAAGAGAAAGGGTAATGAGACAGGCAGAGCGAATTTCGAATTGACCAACTAATTAAACAAGAGAAGATGATAGGTGAAAGGAGCATGACTCACAAATTTTGTATGATGCATTGATGTATTCTATCATGATATATTTGTTACTCCATAATAAGTTTCAAAAATGTATAGTTCTTCATCACGGGTTGGATTATTAGAAATATATATATATATATATATATATATATATATTTCTAATAATATATATATATTATCACGGGTTGGAGTGGACCTACCTATTCTATTCTATTTGGACTTACTTTTCTGAAACAACTCTTATATTTGGGCCTACTCATATGCATATCTTAGATAGGACTCAAATTGGATTTGGACTTGTCTTGTTTTGGACCTTTGGTTTTAGATTAATGGTTTTCTCTTTTTGATGGTTTTATATGGGAATTACTAAATACCACCCCCTTTTTGGATTAATTTGCACTTTTCTTTAAATTTCAAAATTTTCAATTCTCTCAACCTTCAAACTTTCAAATCTCGATATTGACAAATCCTTCATATCCATTTAAACTAAATGAATTGTCCAATACTTATTAAAGGACAAAAGGAAATTAAAGGAAAATCTTAAAAAAAAAACCTTTAAAGATGAAGAGAAAGAAAAGAAAAAAAGGGCTGGTCGCGACCCGCGTCCCGCACCATGGCGGGTCGCACGCAGATCACGACGCGAGTCGCGACCAGCCCTTTTCTGGGGTTTTTTTTTTCATCTTTAAATTTTTTTTTAAGATTTTCCTTTAATTTCCTTTTGTCCTTTAATAAGTATTGGACAATTCATTTTTTTTCAAAAAAAAAAGTATTGGACAATTCATTTAGTTTAAATGGGTATGGATATCTCAATATTAGCAAGAGGACTTTAATCTTTGATTAATGATAAATAGATTTTTTTCTTACTTTTTTAAAAAAAAAAA
>AWWV01015571.1:0-37809 GCA_001974805.1 Corchorus capsularis | reverse complement strand
TATATATTTAATTTTAAAGAAACTTTATAGGGTAAAGTTATTAAGAAATTCAAAAATTCTATTATTTAATAGTAAAATTTTATATTGTTGACTTCTCATATCGATCTGATTATTGAAAATTGAAGAAATCAATATAAGGGTGGGTTGGTTTGAAATTCATCATCTTTCTCCTCTCTTTGTTGTTAAAAAGAAAACTGGATTGCTAAATACTGACCCATTTTTGCTATTCACCGTCCCATTTTTTACTTTTTTTACGCTTTTGTCCTTTGTTTCATTTTCTAATCTTGAAACTATCACGAACGTAGAATAGCGTTAACGTGTTGTATTTTGATGACGAGTTAAGAAAAATGAACTATAACATGCCGTATTTTGATGACGATTTCAAAAAAATGCAATTTTTGACGAATTTTAGGACTGATGACCCGTGCCGTCCCAAGAGAGCGGCTTACCATGGGCAGGCCGCCCCACTAGGGCGGCTTCACTATGAATAGGCCGCCCCACTGGGGCTTCGCCAGGGCAGGCCGCGCCGGTGGGGCGGCTCGGCTATTTTTTTTTAAAAAAAAATAATTATTATTTTTAGAAAAAAAAAAAATTTGCTCTAGCCGCCCCATGGGCGGTTTGCCGTGGCGAAGCCGCCCCGGTGGGGCGGCCTGCCCATGGTGAAGCCGCCCCAGTGGGGAGGCTCTGCCGTGGCTGAGCCGTCCTAGTGGGGAGGCTCAGTGTAAAAGTGTAAAAAGGGTAAAAGTTAAAGGGCAAAAGTGTAAAAAGTGGAACGGTATTTAACAACCCCAAAAGAAAAAAAAAAAAGAAGTAATCATTACCATGGCTATTGCGAACTCATTATACTAGTAAGATTATTAGGCCATAAATATACTGATGATATAATTAGTAAGAAATGAATATGACACAAAACGTTTTTTGAGCATCCGTTCCAAATAACTAAAAAAGAAAGTCATACTCAGATTCATTTTTCAAGCTTTCAACCAAAGAAAAAATCCCTTGATATTTCAATTAAACAAATTTTTGTTTTAATATTTCATTTACTCAAAAGAAAAACTTTTTTTTAAGGAATCAAAAATGGCATTAATGTGTAATGGCATAAGGTTTGCAAGCTTTTCGACTATATGGCTTCATTTTGATCTTCGTACCCTTGTCAAATTTTAAAACAAATAAAACAAATTACATATTTGGAAAATCATGGATAAAAGGGAGTATTTAATTAAATGGCATCAAAATTCAAAACACATTTTTATGTTGGACCTATAGAGAGATTCAACTGGGCATTAATTATTGAAAATGAAAAGGATTTCAATAGAGACAAGGTGCCAATCATTCTTAGAACTTTCATGACTCAATTTTTATTTTTTCAAATTATAATAAAAAAGGATCTTAGAAAACTATACTGCTAATCCAACTCTATTGAATCAAATAATTATGGAGCTTGATTATGATGGATTAACCAATTTAATCTCCTTCTTATTTTCCTATATTTCTCAAATAAAATAAAGAAGATCGTTAAGACACCCGTGTTGTTAGTTCAAGCCCATGCTCCCTGCATTCTAAAATCTTTTTTAGTCATAATAAAATTTTTACTTTGGCCCCCTCGACCCCCCTGCCTCCCAGCTCCCCCCCCCCCCCCAAAGCCAAAATGTAAAAACCCATAGTAATAAAATTTTTTCGAAAGCCCATAGCAATAAAAATTAAGTAGGCCCACCATAGCAAAAAAAATTTTAAAAAAAAATAACGGCCCATAACAATTCTTGATCTATTGTCCAATATTATCCATCCCATTAAACCTAATACTCCCTTTATTCCTATTTATATTTCATCACTCTGGTCAAACAACTTTAATTTTGACCATCTTTAAAAAAAAAATATAAACCAAAATAAAATTTTAAAATAATACTCATAAACTTTGCAATACAAGCTTTTCAAAGTATATTTTTTAAAATTTTAGTTCTACATATTTTTCTTTTAACTAATGGTCAAAGTTGAAGTTGTTTGAGTAAAGTGATGACATATAAATAGGAACAGAGAGAGTAATACCCTATATAAATTCATTTTATTTAATGTATTAGCATCATTCATCAAGCCGTCAGTCAATTTTTTTTATCATCACAACTATGAAATCAAGAACAATTGATTCATTTTTCAAAAAGAAAAATGCTCAAGGGTAACATCATCTAATCAAGAAGTCACTGCAGAGGATACTAAACTGCAAGAATTGCCACCTATTCCTGAAACTTGTATAATTTTCTTTTAGTTGGAAATGAATATTATCCTTTATTGGCCCCCCTCCCGAAAATTTCCAGTTCCGCCCATGATTCAACCGTGATTGAACCGTTAGTAATTTTAGTTTCAAATCTCACGTAATGTGAGTTTAATTTATTAATTTGTTAAGTTTATTAATAAACTATTTATTTAAGATAATTTCATAATCTGCGTTGGATTTTCATAAAATATTTTTTTTGAGAAAGATTTTCATAAAATATTTGAACATATAAAGGATTGTTTGATTATGATGAGAATTAAATGTAAAATAAAATATGAAAAGGAAGGTCATTCATTATTATTGAGATTTTTAAGAGTTATACATAATTAATTAATCAATGAGGATATTCTAATAAATATATATATGTTACATCGTGCATGTTTATGCTTATGCAGCAAAATTAAATGATCGAAATGCCCCACCTACTCCAATTTTTGCAAGGTTGTGTGATGTTTCATGTTTCAATTAAGTTGCCTAAAGTAATCACTTACCATTTCGTAACCAGCCATTTTGGCTAACCTAGAGAGAGAAGCAAAAAGTCATCTAAAAGACTAGACATTTGCAGCAAATTGCAAAAGTCTTGACAAAAAGGAAAGAGACCCCAAAACCCAAACTCAAACTCATTTAAAAGGTCAAAACTCAAAATCCCATTGTAGCCTTAGCTTTTTGTTGTGTGTGTGTCTCTCTCTCTCTACAAGTCTTACTCTAGAGAGGAAAAAGGCCAAAAGAAATCATCAAAAAAAAAAAAAAAAAGTGAAGGGAGGGAAATGGATGTGAGGAAAATAATTGTTATAGTAGAAGATGAAGAAGTAGCAAGAACAGCACTTCGATGGGCTCTTCACAATTTACTTCGATATGGGGATTTGTTAACTCTTCTTCATGTCTTCTCCCCAAACAAATCCAGAAGCAAGAAGAAAGCAAGGCTGCTTCGTTTGCAAGGCTATCAGCTGGCTCTATCCTTCAAGGAAATTTGTAACTCCAATTTCTTTAACGTGAGTAAAATCATTCAATAAAACCCAGAATTTACTCTGTTTTGCGTTCACAAATTATATATCTCACGGTTATAATATATATGCCATAATCAGAAAAATTATGTTAACAGACAAATATTGAGATAATTGTGACGGAAGGTGACCAGCAAGGCAGGAAGATTTTAGCCATGGTTCGAGAAATTGGAGCCTCTGTTCTTGTTGTTGGTGTTCATGATCAGAGCTTTCTTTACAAGTGAGTTTTCTTTTTCCTTTCTTCCATGGCATATTTTTCCAGCTGGGTACATAATAATTTCCAGGAAAGTTACAAGAAATAGTCAAACTGTCATAAGATAAGGTAATATTTTCCTGAGAATTAAAATATTTTAAGTAATAAGGAAGAAAACAAGTTATGGCCTATGGGCAATTATTATTATATTTATTTATTTATTATTGAGAAGGACCACAAGAAACTATATATGGAGGCCCCAACCAAAGGCCCCGGCGGCTGCACTTTAGGTTGTGAAGTTTTCAGGCAGTGTTCACTAAACCCGGCCACGTACAAGCCATGTGGGTTTTGTTCATGGTAAAAGAGAACCAGCCAAAACTCTGTTTTGGGGTCCACCCTGTTTGCTAATTATATAGGATTGAGTAATTGTTTAGGGATTGTTTTCTCAAATATTAATTCATTTCCTTGTCAATTAGCTATAGACAATAAAGTTCCCTGCTGCCTGAAAAGCATGGGGCGGTTCTGAAATCATGGGATCATTTTTTGAACTTAGAATCTCTTGTTTTGTAGTATATGTTTCCATTATGAAATTGATTACTAATTACCCATTATTTCTTTTAATAAGTCTCCCGCGAATTCGGTATCCACAT
The DNA here is from genome assembly GCA_001974805.1 of Corchorus capsularis. NCBI lineage: Eukaryota > Viridiplantae > Streptophyta > Magnoliopsida > Malvales > Malvaceae > Corchorus > Corchorus capsularis. The sequence continues at coordinate 33,690 of AWWV01015571.1, read as the reverse complement.
TATAGTCTTGACTAATTTAGAGTCGAGTTATGTCGAACCTCAAATCAGGTAAACTCTCTTGATGTCTAATTTTTCATTTACAAGACTTAACCCGAGACCGATTACCAGAACTCATGAACCCCAAATTGGGTACACTATCTCCATGTCTAGTTTTTCATCTACGAGACTTAACTTGAGACCATCTAAAAGGTATTGAGTTCTTTTCATTCAAGCCTGATTTCATTATATATTTGGGGAGGATTTTAGATTGAACAGGGGAAAACAGGAACTGCCATTTCTCCATAATTGATAATTTAGTTTTATTTTGAAGCTCTTGAAACATATATTTATGACCAAAGATAATAGAAAACATATCATGTTTGTGAGATTGCGTTGGTCATGGTGTCTTTGCACCATAGCCAAGGAAAAAAAAAATTGCTGATAACAGAACTCAAATCAGTGTTTTGTTTGGCTTGTTGGCAATAGGTTGGCGATGGCCCACGAAAACATATCAAACAGCTTGAATTGCAGAGTACTTGCCATCAAGCAGCCAGAATTGCCACCTCTCAAGTCCAAGTCCAGAGAAATTTTACCACCATTAGACAGTTCAACTAACATGGACTTTTCCCAAATTGAGATTTCTGGATTACAGTAAGATAAAATCCACCAATATAATGGATTGAAAACAAGTTTGTTTTTATTTTCTTGGTGATCTCTTTGGAGATTTGATGACTTAAATGCCCTTCATTGATTGCAGGGTTCCTGATATTCCTCCACCAAAAATTCCATATAGAATCTGTCCAAGCCCTTCTGCAATTATTTGGAGATCAAGAAAGTTGAGGAAAAAGAAGAGCTATTCAACTTGAAACATTATAAAAAGTTTAGACTATTGTATCTAAAATGCACATAGTTGTGAAGCTGATTTTGCAATACCATTTTTTGGGCAATAGTTTGTTGTTTAGCATTTGGAGCTCATCTCTTACAGAATACACAAAAATATACAAAATGAACAGTGGAATTTGACATCATACAACAGTGGGTGTTTTGCTTAAATTTGATATCTTGAAATTAGAGTGATTCAATCATGTCATCATTGTTATGCATTAATTGCTTCTATTCTATTCCATGGTTTCTAAACTACTATAGAGTGATGTAAAAAAGTTAGGTATAAGGGATGTAAAATAAAGAAAGATTATCCTATATCCATACAATTATGTACTCTCTCCGTCCCATATTATCTGTCCACTTTTCCCCTAATAGAAGTGGACAGATAATATGGGACGGAAGGAGTATCTATTAGTTAATGTGATTTTCATATCTCATCAATGTCTCTAATGTTCTATTGCCACCGAAAATCAATATTAAAAGTTTACAATCAACAAGTGGTTGGATCAAGTGGTTTGCCACTTGTTATTCTTAAGCAAGGTCTCGGATTCGAGTCTTGTGAATGGAACCATTGTTAGGAGAGCTTTATCCCCATAGTAAATCAACTCGGTTCGAACAAGATTAACCTGTAAATATACAAAAAAAAAATATTTAAAGTTTACATGCATGCACGAATATGGGGTATTTGTGTTTCTTTGTATTTATGAGCAAATATTTCTTATTTACTCAAGTTTACATTCTTATTTAATACATCATCACTTTATAATTAAAAGTAAGAAAAATACAAATAGATTTGAAATTTTATTTTTGTTTTTTTTTTTTACTTAAACTGGTAGAGATCGAATCCTAATCACGGAAAAATTTTAATGACAATCACAATATATAAATGCATAATTCTTTCTTTGTCCTTGGTATAAACCTCCCGATATACGACAGTCAAATTGGATGACCCTTGACTAATAAGGCCATAATTCTAAAATATGACTAGTTAATATTTAAGATAGGGAGCTTGGACTTGAAGATCCCAAATTTAAATAATTTTGCTCTAATGATATATTGAAGGTATACTCAATTCTTATGAACAAATAAGTGTAGGAAATTGTATTAGGTAACCTAACATCCTTAAAGAAAATCGGTCAACTCACAATAAAATTCATACATTTTTTTTTATTTTTTATAGATTAACCTTAAACAATCAGCTTGTAAATCCAACTGATAGACACTTATTTATCTTAATTCTTTGTGCTTAATTTGATAGTTTTTAGGTACCTATCTGTTGGATTTGATACTTGATTGTTTTGTTATTGTCTTATAGGTACTTTTGGAGATATTAATTATGAAACGAGACAAATCAAGCGGTTTTGTGAAAAAATTGGAGAATTAATCCGAAAATCGAGTCTTGATAGCAAAAAGAGGAAAAGAGTTCAAAAATGCATGCTGAGGCAATCCGGGAGCGGGCGACCCCTTGCCCTGGAGCGGGCAACCTCAGAATGTCAGCGCCAATTCTTACTCAATTCCTGAGGTCACCCGCTAGCAGGTACTCACCTACCCGGGAACGGGTGGGTCGCGATTCTGATGACTTTTAAGACGATTTTTCCTACCTCAAATGGGCTTTTTCTCCAAGATCTCATCATCAAGTCTAATCCCAACACTCTTAGAACAGATATAGACCCAACTTAGTTATTTTCCTAGAGTTTTTAGGATTTTAAATATTTTATTTGGATATTCTAGGTTTTTGGAGCCCTATATAAAGGGAGAACTCTTGTATTTAGAAGAACCTCCTCTTCTACTTCTTCTCTTCTTCTTTGGAGAATTTCTTGTGTGGGTTTCTTCAACTTGTGTTCAAGATCTGCAAAAGTGGTTCTTTTCTTTACTCTGTCTTTGGATTTCATGAATTCAATTGATAATTGTGTTTTTGTTTCCAATAGCATGAGTAGCTAATTTTCTTCTTTCCAATTCCTTGCTTAAACTAATGGGTTGATTTGTGAGATTTATGTTCTTAAATTAATATTCATCTTAGTATTCTATAATTCCTGATTTAATTTTATGTATTTATGATTCTTGTTAATTTGGGTGATCAACTTATTAATTAGGGTTATAAATCTATTACTAGTTGGAATTCTATACCGTTTGGTTAGGTTTCACATGGAAGTAACTAGTGAATGGGAGGGGTTATCGATAGATAGCTGGAACTCACTAGGGAATTATAGATGCAAATTGAATGCTCGCCCGTTTGGGGAGTGTTATTTGTGAAGGCTAAAATTCACTAAACTTAATGTTGTTGAACCTTGAATTCTTTGTGCGTTTGCCATAGGGTTAGAACCTCAATTAGGCTAGTTAATAGCATTCGCTTTAATTAGTATTGTGGTGAATTCATGGGATTGATTAGCGTTCGTTGTCAATCTACGTCTTCTATTTTGATGAATATGTTAACTTCTTTTGTTTCAATGATCAGGTCAACCTAATTAGTCAAGCTTGGGATTGGAATTCTTCTCATAATTATCTTTCTTCTATTTTAATTACTTGCAATTTAGTTTAATTATTTCAATTTTAGATCATAGTTTATTTTTAGTTAATCAAAATCCCCCTGATTTACTTTGTTGCTTAGAAAGTAGTTAGTGAACAACTCCCTGAGGATCGACCTAGACTTACCCTAACTATAGGAAGGTTTAGTAATTTATTTTTGGTGGTAAATGACACCCATCACCAACAAAATGCATTACATTTAATTAAGTTTAGGGTTTGTTTGGTAGGAAGGAATGAAATAGGTAAAGAAGAAAGTATCCTACATTCAAGGTTGAACTACAAAGTAACATGTATTATCGTGTATTACAACCGTTGATTTGAGTAAATTTCCTTGCTCACCCCTCCCTTTTCATCCTACCAAACAGACCATTAGAGTTTTCAGTCTCAGTTTTTCACCATGCAATGAAACCAGGTACATAAGCTAATGGGATTGGCACAAGTGTTTATGGTTCGGACTCTTTGTGCACCCTACCTAGATTCGAATCTCGCTGATCGCAGTCTCCAATTTTGTAAGCGATCTTTAAATTTCGAAAAACCCGCAAGTGGAAGTTCTATGGATTCGTAAATCCCAAACTGGATTGACAGTTTGCCGTGACCTGGGGTTGGAAATGAAGTATCCGCCACTCTTCTATTTTTCTTTTTAAAAAGAAATTTTTTTGATACATTTTTTAAAAAGAAATTAATTAAAGAAAATGACGTGCAGGCAATGAGGCAAAACTATTTTTATTCAATTTATTCTCATAATTTACACAAGTCACGCAATCACAACTTAAAGGGTTTTTGCAAAAAAAGAACAATACTTTCATTCTCGAAAAATTACCCCTTGCAGTTGTTCCGCAGCTTCAAAACACCACCTACGATAAAAACTTTTCCTCCTCTACCTTTTTCGGATCCCTCTGTTTCTGGCCAAATACCAACACCTAAACCCCAAAAGGAATAACTTAAATTGCTGGTTAAATTGGGTTTAACACTTAATAAAAATATGGGTGATTATATGATACACCAGTGGTGTAAATTTTGGACTCCACAAGCGGGTTGTAGAGTTGACACATGTCCATTTTTTCAATTAATTAAGTTTTAAATATTTTAATCTAGTCCCTAAGGGACACATATCACCCTCTAGGACCCGCTTGTGTAGTCTGCTAAACTCCACCAACGGTGTATTGTATAATTTGCCTCAAAATATTTAACACGATAATTTAAATTGAAATAATTTTAAATTTTTCGGTGGTTTAGTAACAAATGGTTACATAGGGTTTATTAACAAATTTTCGGAGCATTATGTTTTTAGGGGTTAAATGTTACATATAATATATATTTATTACTTTTTTAAAAAAATTTCAAAAAAGGGTGGTCTAGTAGGAATATTTATCAATTGGTACTATGAAAATTAATAATTATTACTAAGTCAATCACAAGTTACAAAACTGGAAAAAAAAAATCACAAGTTACAAAATTTGTAAGGAGGAAATGGTAATTCCTCTATATCCTCATTATTAAATTGTAACTACCTTTGCCTTTTTTTTCTCTTTACAATTGGAAAAAATTTCCCATATCTGTTCGTGCTTTTCAAAAAATCTTCCCCTATATTTTCTTTGCAATTGAAAACGCAATTCACGTTTCTATTAATTACAAGATTTGCCCATATCGAGAAATTATTAGGTGGGACGGATTCACCACGTCATTTATGGGACCAACCAATGATATTAAGACAACTCATCGATTTTCTAAAACCCTATCCCAATAATATCTCAAATTTGGGGACTTACCCTTTATAGAGGATTTATTTTAAAAGGGGGCTAAACCCTGGACTAAAATCGTGCCTAAATTTAATGAGGTCATTTGACATGTCAAGATTCCATTGGTTAGTCCCATGGATGACGTGGTGGGTCCGTCCCACCTAATAATTCCTCGCCCATATCTATTTCAATTTGGGAAAAAATCCGGCGAAAGAAAAAAAAAAGAAAAAAGAAAATTGAATGGCTAGTAAAGGTTATCTAGGTAATTGCAAGTTCCTTTTCATAAATTTTGTAACTTATGATTTACTACTTAGTAATAATTATTCACTTCCATGGTACCAATTACTCCCTCTGTCTCATATTATAAGTCCCCTTCTAGAAACTTTATTTGTCCCAAAATATAAGTCCCTTTTTAAAACCCAATGCAACTTTTACCTAAGTTATCTAAATTACCCTTGTTAGTGGTAGTAGAAATTTAGTTGGAATTTAATTTATCTATTGACTATGAGGGAGTAAGTGGGAGGAGAGAGACTTAGTGGGGGGAGAGAGAAGAGGGATAAAATTGGAAAGAGAAGATAAAAGTTTATGGAAGTTAGAGTTGTAACTACTTTTCTTAAACTTTGTGATACGGTTAAAATGGACTTATATTATGGGACAGAGGGAGTAATAAATATTCATAGTAGACCACCCTTTCTTGAAATTTTCCCTAGATTTTTTTTTGGCGAAAGTTACGTATTAATTAGTTATGACTTAATGTCCTTTTTGTCCCCTGAATTTGTACGTTTGGATATTTTATTCCACAAACTTTAATTTTAAATGTTTTGCCCCCTAAACTTACAATTTGGAGCCAAGTTAGTCCCTCTCAAACAGTAAGCATGATAGTGTTGTCACGTTGTTGACGTGCCAATGCCACGTGGCACAAAAATGCCATGTAGCAATGCTAAGTCAGCGTTTCGGTTTGACATGGCTTTGCAACATGGCATTTTGGTCCAACAAATAACCGTTCATTCTTAATAGGAAGCAGTTTTCACTAAGGTTGTCCTATGCCATGACAATTAACAAAAGTCAAGGACAAACACTCTATTTGATAGATAGAGTGTTTGTCTTCCAGAACCTATCTTCACTCATGGACAATTATAGGTGGCTCTCTCAAGGGTAGGACTGTCCAGAACCGAGCCGAACCGATTAACCCGATCAATTTTTTCGGTTTCGAGCGGTTCGGTTCGGTTTATTCGGTGCTTTCGGTTTTTTTGGGTAAAACCAAATATTTTTTCGGTGTTTCGGTCAAGGATTGGTCCCTAATTTGAAGAACCGAACCGAAAAACCGAATAAATAATATATATTAATTTTAATATATCAGTTTATTTATATATATATATATATATAAATTATAAATATTCTCTAATCTCTTCATCCGTTTCTTTTTCTTTTTTCTTCTCTTTTTTTTCTTCTTCTCCTTCCTCTTTTCTTCAATCCGAAAACCCTAGCCCCTTTCTAACCAAAGAAGCCTTAACAACAAACAAAGCCTAAATATAATCTAAGCAGAATAAAATAGCCGAGAGATGAACAGCAGCTGGGCCGCGAAGGATCTGAGCGAAGATGATGAAATTTTTTGGTAAAGGGAAGGACTCTTCCCTGATGTCTCGCTGCAATCTTTCGGTAAATCGGTGTCTTGGTCGTCCCCGTCGGTGTCTCTAGTGACCGTTCCTGCTAGACCGATTAGGTTGGTGTGCTGCGACGAGAAAGGGAAGTTCCAGATGGATCCAGAAGCGGTTGCTGCTTTGCAGTTTGTTAAGGGACCAATTGGAGTCGTTTCGATCTGTGGCCGGGCTAGGCAGGGAAAGAGCTTCATCTTGAATCAGCTTCTTCGAAGGAGTAGTGGTTCGCTAGATGTTGAGCATCTTGAATCATCTGTGCTTTTATTTCTGTTTTGACCATTTGTTGTTGTTGCTTCTGTTGTTACTGGGATGCTGGAAAAAATTTCGGTTTTGAAGATTTTGAAGGTGAGGAGTGGATGGAGCTTTGTAACCGACCCGAGAAACCGACGAAATCGATCCTCTCGGTTCTAAGCCTCCTCGGGTCAGTCTTCGGTGCCAAAAAAAAGTCTATCGGTTCCTCGGTTCTAGAATGGAACCGACCCGGACCGATGGACAGGCCTACTCAAGGGTAACATTGTACAAGGGAATGAGGGTGTTGGTTCTTGATGAAACATGAAACAGAACAAAGCATCACAAGAAATGCGCATATCAGACCTTCACTTTTAGTTCCCACAATTCTTGCCTTTTTTGTTTCTCCAACCATGAACAGTTAAAAAAGAAAAAAAAAAAAAGAAGAAAAGATATCTCTTCGTTTTTCCGGTTACAAGTAATACGACGATTCAATATTCACTACTTTTCTGGTGCACTATGAAGAGACATCCATTCTCTAGGTTTTATCACACAACAATCTATATCTTATGTTTCGTCCTCTCTTTCCGAAAATCTCAAGAGTTAACTTCTTTCTTCAGTTATGCTCTGCAAGTGGTGCTTCTTTCCTCAACGACGGATAATTTTGAAGTACGAATCAAAATCAGCACCCTCGTTCAAGTTATCATCTCAATATCATGGTGGTTGATTATTGCTATTGCCCATTTTTAATATATTTAGATTTTATATACTCAATAGAAATTTACTTTCAAGCTAGATGAGAATACAAATAGACATCATAGTAAAATTCATAATAGAGTATTTATGTTGATTTTAACAAATGTTAAGCTCATAATAAAAAGGCAAAAAAAAAAGGGGGGGGGGGGGTTTAGGGTTTTCCATGATTTAAAATGAATAATGGTTCTGATACCACTTGATGGGAAACATGCAGAGATATTGATCAATTATCGTGTGTCAGATGTTTGTTAAGGATCAATATATACGAACCATTCACCCTCTATCTATAACCGTAGGTCGGATTAAATCTTTTATCAGCCAAGTAAGGATGCACACCACACTATGACAGAAAGGGGCATTAGCGGCGCTTCAAATTGTCTTTTAGTGGCATTTTAAAGCGCCAAAAACAAGAGTACCGGCGAAAAAGACAACGTCGGAATTCCATCGGTGTTGCACGCGTCGGGGATTGTCTGGCGTTTCCTTAAATGTCACTAATATGATGCTTTTCGTGGCACTTAAAACGCCAGAAAAGTCCTCATAAAATATGTAGTTTTTCCTTTTACTTTAGTGGCGTTTTTAACGCCACAAATATATTGGTATATTAACTAATAATTTGTAAAAACATGAAATCAACTATTCAAATCTCAGTAGCTCAAAAATAAGATGCATATCATTTTCTCCAATTTCAAACTCACTTCATGAACTTCAAAAAGGAGCACAAAATAAGATTTCACACCCAAAGGGGAAGATAGAGCCCAAAATAATTGTGCAATTCGAACCAGAATTTCCATAGATGAAAAAAAGCTATGGAAAAAAGCTACAATCAATTTCCAGGATTTCCAAAATCCAAAATAATTATTAAATAGGAATTAACGCTGCAATCAATTTCTCCAAAGATGAAAAAAAAAAAAGCTTACCAAAGAGATATTAATCCGATCCCGAAACAAAACGAAACTATATTATCTCTGTAGATTAGCTGTTGTATCCACTATCACATTTAAACGAATCTTTGTTTCAAAATGATAGTAATTAAAGCAAGGAAAATTGCAGAAAAATATTAGCTAAGATAAAACATGCAAAATTGAAGAACGATTAAGGGGGACAAATTGGGGATTTTGGTTCATATCTTTGGAGGGACAACGAACAAAATGCATGGGAAGAGAGAGTCTAAAGTCTAAATAGTGTAATTAAGTTGTTGCGGGAATCGGCACAGAACAACCGTAGGTTTCCAAATCACTGTCAATGGCGATGGAGAATGAAGAGGTCGGCAAGATGGAGAATCGCCATCGAGAAACAAATTAGAGGATTTTTGAAATTCTGAAAAAAAAAAGAAAGAAAAAGAAAATTTTTGAGATAATAAAGTAAATTAATATATATTTATTAATTATTTTATTTTACTAAATAGTTGTGAGTGGCTTATGGCGTTAAAAGGGCCATTAATAATTTAAATTAACTATGGCGTTTTTATTGCCATCAATTGTTGTAATAATTTTTCCTATCTATCGATAATTTTTCAATAAATATAAATAAATAAATAAGTAAAATTACTCATGGCGTTTTAAATGTCCCAAAACTAAACGCTAAATTTAACGCAAAGGAAAACATTTTAGACCAAAAGTTTTAATTTTCTGGCACTATAAATGCAGTGAATGTCACAACAAATAGATCCCAATCTTAATTTACAGATTCACCGGCGTTATATAATAGAGTGCCACTATTACATACATTACAATGGCGTGTACAATAAAGCGCAACTATTATTACGCCGGCTTTTTGCACTTTTGTTGTAGTGCCATTTAGGGGTGATCATGGGTCGGTTTTCAATCGGGTCAGTCGGGTCGGTTTCAAACAAAACCGAAATTATAATATATCAACCGACAACCGACCGACTAAATGGAAAACCGTTAAAACCGAAACCAATCAGTTTCGGATCGGTTTCGAGTCGGTTTTCGGTTTAAATATATTACACATATATATATATTACATATTAATAATATGTATTATATATTAAATAAAATTCTTACATATATATATATATATATTCTTATTTAATAAAATATTTTACATATTAAAATAAAAATGATTTTTGGATATATATAATATATATAATTAAAATTAAGAAATATAAAATATAACTAAACCCGATGTTTAAAACGACGTCGTTTTGACACTTCGGTTTCTCGGGTCGGTTTCGGTTTCAATTATCATACCGACAACCGACCCAATAAACCACCAAAACCGACTTCACAAACCGAATCACCCGACAAAACCGACTCAACCGACCCATTTCACCCATTTTCAATCGGGTCGGGTCGATTTTCGGTTCGACCCGATTTTTGATCACCCCTGGTGCCATCAATCGCTTCAAAACCTGTTCGATTTAATTTTGAATATTATCTTAATCTTGTGGAACTAAGTCAAAGATCTGGTCATGAAAATGAAACCATTGACCAGCCAAATTCAGCGAAATAGAGAAGCCATGAGACTTCTTTTGACCCTTTGCCAAAATGACAATTCCAGTTAGAGTTATTGAACAAGAGAGGAAGTAGCTAGATATATACATACATACATATATATATATATTAGAAAAAGAAGACAATGGTTAAAGAAAGGCTTGAAACACGTTGGATCAACGCTTTCCTAAAAACGTTATTTGCCCCTTCTCCTCTGAGATTGTTGTATAGTTAACGTAAATCGCTTTAGTGGATATGACAAGCCTCGGTTCTCTGCACCCAACAATAGTGAAGAGAAACCCAGATTGAAAAAAGGAAATTCTGATCTTGAACTTTTTTTCTTACGGTTGGTTTTTAAAGAATAAATGAGAGTTGTAGTTTTTGTATATCTCTTTCATACTACAACTTCCAATTTATAACTTTGATGAGATATCTTTGTAGAGACATATCTCTTTAAACACATCTCTTTAGAAACAACATCTATCCACTCAATGACAATTACAAGATATTCAAATTTGAACAAACTTCTCAAATAAACCAAACGGTTTCTATTAGTTAATTTTGCAACCGCAAAACTCTAACAATCCCCCACTTGTTCAAAATTGAATTTCTTTTCTAAAAAAAAAAGGATCAAGCATACCTATGCATAAGTAATGTATCTTTCGATTTGAACATTACCTTAGTACAACAGACACAAAGTGAAATCGAAATCTCTAGTAGCATGAAACTTTGAACTAGTTACTCCTTGTGATAGCACCAGTGTTGATATACACATAAGCATTATATCCTTTGATTCCAATCAAACACTCGCGCTTAATACTTATTATGGCCTTGTGCTATCCAAATTTCATGAACTTTTATGAAAGTCACTCCCAAACTTTTATGAAAGTCATTTCCAAACTTTCAATCGAAACGACACCACTTCTAAGTTCATATAGGTGAAATTCTTTCAGTGCCTTTGTCATTTTAAGACACTTGTTACCAAAACTGAATTTCATTAAGAGTTTTGACACTCAACCCTCAATCAATGACAACAAGTACTAAGTACTTCAACATCCACTTATCAATGACTTGTTTTTACCCTTTGAATCTTAATTATTCATTTCATAATTTTAGGTAGGGTTGCCATCATTGGTGAATAAATTTAGGAGTGTTAAACCCATAATTTTTTGAGGTTGATTTTATACATAACCACCACTATTTTTGTACCTTGATACCTAAGATGATATCAACTACACCAAGATTTTTCATCTTGAATGTGAAAGATAGAAAACCTTTGTTTTTATCACACTTCTCATATCATTGCTCACAATTAGCATATAATTCACATATAGACAAACAATGACTATATAATCACAAATACCATTCAATTCACATAAAACAGAATGGATTAAGTCTAATAAATTGTTAGTACTTTCAACACTTTGAAAGATTTCATTTTAGACTCTACACATATTTCACAATTTTGAATTCACTGACATTTACACTTTATCATGTCAAATTTTACCATTCTTTTCATGGTACTTAAGTAAATATGTAGTCTTTTATGCCACAATGTCTTCATCCACGTTAATGGAATTTCCTTATGCTTTTGGCACTTTCTTGAATCTACACTCCCTTGCATAATGACCAGATTTACCACACACAAAGCAGTCCCCATTTTTCACTTTCTTGAACTTTGTTTGATCCTTATTTGGACCAAGGGAAGACCCTATATTTTGCTTGCTGCTGCTGGGTTTGGAAGATCGATTGACAACATTAGCCTTGTTATTTTCATAAACAGGCTCAACATTTTTATCTCTTCCCCTTGACTCTTCTTCAATCCGAAGATGTTTCAGCAACTCTTCCAAAGTATAGTCTTTGGAATCATGGAGCATTTTCTTTCGAAAACCATTCCATGAACTTGGCAACTTGGTCACAATTACTCCAACTTGAAAGGTAATAGGAAGATCAACTTTGGCAATTCTCAATTGATTTACTATCACTTGTAATTCATGTACTTGTTGCAATATAGACTCATTACCGTTAACACTACACCATTCAAGGTGTTTAGCGACGTTAATTTAAGCATATAAAGGCGCCAAAAAGTGCCGCTAACCTCCTTAGCGGCAAATCTATCTGCGGCTCGAATAGCGCCTCAAATACCCCAGTCGTTAAGTATTGGCGCTACCATAGCATCGCCGGTAAGGAGGTTAGCGGCGTTTTAGACTAGATATAGCGGCGCCATATTTTGCCGCTAAATTTTTCATTATTTGGACAATAAACCAACTTTAAAAAATCATAAAAAAAACTTAGAGGCGTTGGGAAATTAAGATAAAAGTCAAAATTATTTAGTGGCGTTTAGGATAAACGCCACGAAAGTGTTTGAAACAGTAGTGCCTTATAACGCCTCTATAGTGCGTAAAAACGTCACTAAATCATTAAGGGTAAATTGGGTTTTTTACAGTTTGTTAATTTCAAAACGCCACCAACGTTACGTTCTTTGAGGCATTAAAATTTAGGGCGTTTTTAGCATATAAAAATGCCTCAAAGAGAATCTTGTTTAGTGGCATTTGTTTTAGAACATTGTGGCATTCCTTTCGCTTTGCTGCTCATTTCAAAAATAATATATATACAATTTTTTTTTTTTGCAAATTAAATACTCAAAACATAAAGGTAGATAGTCAAATAAAGGCATAATATTGGAAGACATGCACAATTATATATTTCTTATACTACATAAATAATACGTACTGATATCATAGTATATACTTAATAATACTATTATGTACTTATATTTCTCATAGAAGTCAGTCCTAAATAATATTTCTCATTTATATATATCATATATGCTATGTACTCAGCATCAACCACACCTACATTTTTCATGCGATCACCCTGAATACGAGTACTCCAACTATCAGCATGGAATGCTCATGAGAATCAGAAAAGTTACTTGTGCACAATAACCAAGCTGCATATATACGAGGCCCCAAGCATGGATCAAATCGTTCTGTAGGAAAAAGGAATATTAACGATCGGTCATTATGAATGTAGATTTAATGTAAACAAGAAAAACCAAGTTGATGAATTCAAAGAAAGAAAAATCAACTTGATCAGATCTTACAAAATAAACAAATCACAGCTGGGATTCTTGTAAATAAATAATGGAATCAAATCAGGAACCTCAAGGGCATATATACCATCTTAATGTTACATGACAAAAGGAAAACAGTAATTTGCATATAGCTGTTGAGTAGGATAGTACCATGTCTATCTAAGCCATATAATTAGGTTCTAATTTTATTTCTGGTTAAGGGTCATCAATATTTTCCAAATTTTTTGGTCAACAATATTTTCCAAATGTATTGTTAAGTAATCCAAGAATAAAAGTTAAAAAACAAAAAGCAGCACTTACAGGTATGCTCTTTGTCACTGTCCCAAGCTATATTCTTTTTGTTAACCTCTAATTAACATCTTATTCTTCACTGAGAATCCATAAGTGTCATTGAACAAACTCCATGCAATGAGGCCACAAGGAACAATTGGACCAACTGATGGTTTGTCTTCAGGTTCGCAACTTAATGTTGTGTCAAACTCCGCTGCCTTGCTCCTCAACTGTTTATCATTTCGGCTTTTAACATAACTGCAAGCAATTTCCCACAAAGAGATGAAAGATATTAAAAGTTAACAATATTGACATGGGATTTTCAAGTCAAACAAACACATGTTTAAGAGGAAGAATAAACTACATGCTCTGATGCAGACAATGACACCAGTCCGATTGGGATGAAGATGATTCCAATGATGGTAAATGTTGTTATGACCTGAAAACCACCAAAAGAAAATTACAAGGGAAAATGGAAGCTTGTGTTAATGAAAATGTGAAAGAAATTGAACACAAGATTTCTAGCAAAGAGAGTTAGTTAAGGTCTTAGTTTCGAATTCTATCTTGCCCTTGGACTTTTGCACTAACAGTAAAAGTTTGACAAAGAGAGTTTGAAACATACCAATCCTGGTGTAAGAAACAAGCAGGAAGCTCTTGCTGTGTGAACTTAGAATCTGCAACCCAACAAAAAGATGAAAAGAAAATCCATAAGGCCAATTCTTCATTTGCTAAAATTTATTTGAAATAATAAATAAATGGACACATAAAATAAAATCAATAACTATTCACAAGGAAGATCATAAGTATAAAAAAAAACCATAATGAACATAACGAATCATTAAAAAAAATGAACATAAATCCTGATCAGTAGCTCTAGGCAAAATCCAGAATTCATTTTCCTTCATATGTTTTGAAGGTTATAGCAACCACATGACCATTCCATGTACTGCTAATTGGGTTCAGTTAGAAGCTTAACACGACATTAGAGCCTGAGTTTTGTGTTGCTTTCCTCTTGTTTTAATAATCACTAAATGCTACAAGAAATTGCCAAAAGAGCTAATAGGGGAGAAAAGGAACTTCCACGAAATCTCATATTTAATGATAACAACTAAAACTTTATAATTAAAACAGACAACAAGACATTAAAGCAACATATCCATTCACTAATATTAATGGAAAAGATAACACTTCATTGTAACAAAACAAAGTTTAAGTTCATGGATGATGGATAATTGACTGATCTAGAAGTTGCTGGGACATATTGGCTGAAGTTGCAGCAACATCTATGCACAGAAGAATCTGACAGGACAAAAGAAAAGATCTAATTTTTTTCAGACTTGAGATATAAACTGGGGAAGAAAGAGTTAACAATGTAAGTAAGCACTCACAGTAGCCAAAGGACCTAACTGAGAGCACAGCGAAGAGAAATCCAGATCCTGTACTGGAGAAGTCCCATCAGCCGCACGGGACACTGAATTTTCTACCTGCACAAATCACATAAAAAAAACCCCAATTCAGGAATGCATGCATATAGTACTTCATTAGTGGGAAAAATTATCAAGAAAAGGGAACGAACATTTGGGTTTCTTGGAATTCTTTTTGGTCGTTGAAGATGAATCAACGGTTCAATATAAATGTCTAGGGTGGTGCACATATTTCATAAAGGAAAAGAGAAGAATAATTGTCATTGTTGAAAGCTTAATGAGCATACCGTCTCCCCAAACCTCAAGAGCTTGGCAATTTCAATTCCAGCCTGGAAATGAGCAAAAACACAAAAATAATTATCATAAGACCTCAAGTCTGAAAAAAAGTAAAACTTGGATAAAAAACTAAATCTGTTACCATACATAACATTCAAAGGGTTCCAATGTCTTCATCAACATCTTCCCGAGCCCATTGGACATCATCATCATCTATAAGACTTGGATTGACGGAAGGAAAGCATTCTGTTCTTCTTTCCCCATCAGTTGATGCTTCCTCGCCCATATCATACAAGTCTCTAGGTGTGTTATGAAGAACAACAAACCATCCCGTATCCATGGGATCTTCAGAAAAGAAAACTTGTTTAACTTGAGAGGAAAATACGTAAGGCTCATCCATTAGTTGTTGGCCAGTGTGGATCAAATGGGAAAAGTTTACAAGAGTGAACCCAAATTGATCTTTCTTAACACCCCTAGAAGTATTCACATCAGCCCAATCACACCGAAACAATACAACCTTGAACTTATCATAATAGTCAAGCTCAATGATATCATTCAGGATCCCATAGTAGTTAACATCCCCTTCCAAAGGGTTCCTATCTCTGGCACTTGCATAACTTATAGTTGAAGAAGTTGCAACAACACCAGAGTTTTGAGTACGCCTTCGTTTCTCAAGAGATTTAGTATGAAATCTAAATCCATTAATTACAAAGGCGCTGTATCTTTTCACCATCGGATCCGGACCTCGCGATAAGTAGCCAACATCTTCAATCACGTTCACTTCGTCTCGAACCTTCAATTACTTCAAAATTAATATTTTGCTTTCACCTAAGGAGTTACATATCTCAAAATCATGTTGAGAGGTTGAATTACTTACCCTTTGAACTATCCAATCATGAAATGTCTCTACAAACAGCTTATCTAGCTCACGAGGGTTAGGTCTTCGAGACCTTGCATTAGCTCTCAAGTAGTTCTTATACACCCTATGAGTTTTAAGAACAAACAATTAATCAAATCATGGGTCAAGTAGATATTAAGATATCCATATAAAGTTGAGTTTCATAAACACAAACTTACATGCGAAATGGTTCCATAAGTTCATGATGGAATAGTACGTATTGATGGGCTTGTACCAATGCTCTAGGATCTAACTCCACTACTTCAACTTTGCCTTTTGATTGTCCACCACTTTGGAATAAGTAATTGCTGTGGAGCTCATTTTCAACAACACCTACGTTTCTTCCAAGCCTACTAAATCTTGTCTCAATTCCCTCAAGATATCTAGAACAAAAGGTCAAACATTCTTCCGCAAGATATCCTTCCGCAATAGAACCTTCTGGGTAGCGTTTGTTTCGCAAGTAAGACCCCAACTTCAACAAAAACCTAATAATAATAATCATTTTACAGTGTTAGTTCGCATTCAGGGGCCCAGTTGGGTTCAAGTGGGCTCCCGATTGAGGGTCAAGTGGGCTCCCACTCCGGGAGCCCCCTTGACCCTCAACCGGGCCCCCGGTTAGGACAACATGTTTGTCCGAGCATGTTGTACTAACCATATTTTTCTTGAAGTCTTTTAAAAATTTTATTTTGAGATAAGATTACCTCTCGACCGGATACATCCACCTAAAATAAACTGGACCACCTAGTTTAGCTTCGAGTGGGAGATGAATGAGCAGATGCACCATTACAGTGAAAAAAGACGGAGGAAAGATTTTCTCCAACTGGCATAGAGTAATTGCCGCTCGATCTTGAAGTTTGTCAAGTTCATCTATCTTAAGAACTTTACCACAAAGCTCCTTGAATATATTAGAAAGTTCAATTATGGCCTGGGTGACTTGCTTTGATGTTGATGATGACATCGCTGAGCGTAAAGCAATTGGAACCAAGTCATGCAGCAAGATGTGATAGTCGTGTGACTTTAAGGAAGACAGTTTACGCTCTTTTGCATTGACACATCTTAATATATTTGATGCATAACCATCAGGAACCTTAATATTTTTTAAAACGGTGCAAAAGACATCTTTTTCATCTTTAGACATCCCATAACAAGCTGGAGGGATCCGTGTCTTCCCATTTGGAAGCAACTGAGGATGAAGCTCATGACGAATTCCCATCGCAACTAAGTCAAGGCGACTATTTAAGTTGTCTTTTGATTTCCCATCAACATTTAGAATGGTGGCAACAATATTTTCACATACATTCTTTTCTATATGCATCACATCAAGGTTATGACGCAATAGATTATGTTGCCAATAATCCAACTCAAACAGTATGCTCATTTTTTTCCACAAATCAGCCTCGCTTACCACATCTTCACCGTGTGTATCATTTTGAACATCACATTCACCATCACCCACATCACGCACTCTTTTCTGAGAACTTTTATTAGAGGTACCCTTCTTCCTACTTGCTCCATCTGCCTTTCCATAAGTGAAGTTAACATCTTTCAACATTGACAATATATCAAACCCGGAAGTGATTGAAGGCGGTTCCCTTCTCTCAATGGTGTTGTCAAACACATGTATTTGGAATCTAAACCGATGGTTAATATCTAACCACCGTCGATGTCCCATGTAGCAAAACTTCTTCCCATTGGGTAGCCACTTCGAACATGTTTCTGCGGCACAACAAGGACACGCATAACGACCTTTGGTGCTCCATCCAGACAAATTTGCATATGCAGGAAAATCATTTATAGTCCACAACAATGCAGCACGTATGTGGAAGTTCTGTTTCCTTGACGCATCATAAGTTTCAACTCCTTCCCATAATTGCTTCAACTCATGAATAAGAGGCTGCAAATAAATGTCTGTCGTTGACCTTTATCCCCAGGAATTATCATAGACAAGATGAAAGCCGGTTGCTTCATGCCAATCCATGGCGGTAAGTTGTAATTCATCAATACAACTGGCCATGTACTATAAGTAGTACTCATTAGTTTGAATGGATTGAACCCATCAGCCGCAAGACCTAGCCGAACATTTCGAGGATCTGAAGCAAAATCTGGAAACCTTGAATCAAATGCTTTCCAAGCCAATGAATCAGCAGGATGCCTTATAGCCCCATCTTTCGTTCGTCCATCCTCATGCCAGGTCATGTCACCCGCAGTTTTTGAAGACATGAATAGCCTTTGAAGTCTTGGGATCAAGGGAAAATAACGTAGAACCTTCGCAGGTTTCTTCTTGACTTCTACTTCACCATCATCCTCATTAAAGGTCTTATTCGTATTGGAGCCCTCCCAACGAGAATTACCACAGACATGACAAGATTCTTGCTTTGCATTATCACCCCAATACATCATGCAATCATTTGGACAACCATGAATTTTCTCATATCCGAGACCTAAATCTTTAATTATCTTCTTCGAATTATAAGAGGATGTAGGAATCGCAGCAAATGGAAAGACATCTCTCAAAAACTCTAAGAGTAAATCTAGACATTTTCCCGTCATCCCGCATAAGCATTTCAAATGAAAAAGGCGTATACTAAATGCCAATTTTGAACACTTAGACCCTTCATAAAGTGGTTCATTCATGTTATCAAGCAATTTATAAAACTTTGCAGTTTCTTCAGTAGGTTCTTCATGGCCACCATCTTCCCCGGGATTTCCAACATTACTCGCTCCAGATGGTGAATCATAAAAGCCATCATTTTGAGGTGATAGAGGTTGGAAATGTTGGTCATGCATGTTGAAAGCATCACGCAACATTCCATCAAGGTTATCTTCCCTGATTGGATGTAGTTGGTTTCCCTGATGCGATGGTGGTCGATAAGGTGAGCTATTTGCTCTATGGGAAGCACTCTCTCCCTGAAAAATCAAATTTTCATACCCCGGTTCAAATCCATCACACACCAAGTGCTCTTGCACAACATCACGTAGACGCCAATAATCGTTTCGAAAATTCTTGCACGGGCATAATATCTTACCCTCTAAACTCTCATTATCGAAAGCAAAATTGAGAAAGGTTTCAACTCCATTTAGATACTCTTGGGTCCACCTTTGCTTTTGCATCCAACTTGTGTCCATTTGTTGTATCTAACCAAACCAAATCTTTTGCAGAATAAGATAAGAAATATAAAATTAGCTTAATAGTAGTGAGAAAAAAAGTCAAAGGAAATTACTATCATTGTTTCAAACTTTACAGGCTCCATAATACACAAATTGTTTATATCCATTGCATAGAAACCAACATAGTTCAATATTGTACAGAATATAAATAACCATTTCTACCTGCAGTTCTAATTCTAAACACAGCAAAAGTTCAGTAATTTCTCATTATAAGCTTCTTAAGTATGTTGATTTTAATATTATTATTATTAAATTCACCCTCGTTTTTATACATTTAGCAACTCATATATCCTAGAAACCAACCTCATTACTGCCTTTTTGCCAACATAATTTTGTCTACTTTTTATAGAATAATATACCCCAACAGATAATGTTTCTCCTAGAAATCACCTGGAAATCATCATCTAGTACTTCAAATACGAGTTCTTCCAAAGCCATGCTTAAATTTTAAAGACAATGAACCACCTAACAAGTGGACAACCAACAACTAACTTTAGCTTCAATTTCAATACCATGTAAAGCTCAAAATCTAAAGCCAATGGGGTAATTACTAGAGAAACCTAAGGTAAGTATTAAACTGTTATAGAATTGTAAAACTCACAAGTGTCAGGTATCATAAAAAAAATGGAAAAAGAAGAAAAATCAAAACAAAAATAAATAAAAAGTAAGAGGTAAAAACCACCCAGAAGTTTCAAAAGGGTAAAAGTACAAAATTGGTCCCTCAAGTGGAGGGACCATAGCATTTTGGTCCCCCAAGTGAAAAAATATGTAATTTGGTCCCTCAAGTGGAGTTAACTGAGCAATCAAGTCCTTTTCATTAGTGTCCGTCAAAGGGTCCATTAAATCGTTCCACGTGGCAGTGACGCCGTCAACTCTGCTGACGTGTCATCTGCCACGTCATTTTTTCAAAATAAAAAAATTGAAAATTGAAAAAAAGAACGAAAAAAATTCATTAAATCAAATAAAAAATTAAAAAAATTACTGGAAAGTGTTACAAAGTTTCTCATGATTTCAAAGCCATTTTTTTTTGAACCTTATCAACTGATTTCAATTATCTCACTAGGAAGAGTAACATTACAACTTGGGGAAAAAAAAAGTCTGAAATGCACCTGAAATATGCAGCAAATATTGTCTCCGAATCTATTTAGAAAAACTAAAGGCCAAGAATCTTCTTTAGCGAGTAAAGAACAGAAGACTCTTGTTCCAACAATTGTTTGAGACAAGAAAAAGATCTTAGTTCTCTTGCCATATTATCTGAGCTAGTAGTTCTGTAAAACAGCAAGAAATTTTAAGGTAGGACAGCAAGCTCCACCTTATCAAAGGAGAAGAAACTGACACGCCCATTTTTTACATGACAATGTTTCAAAGGGATGCCGCCATGCTTTGTCTCAATGGCCTCAATTTCTACTCGGGATGGTGGATTGAACCCTCTTCAATGGCTCAACAAAGAACCGAAATTTATGCCTCAATATACAGCTAGAAATCGAAATCAATACTAGCAGTAATCTCTGTTTTTCTGCACATAAAAAACAGAGAGTAAGAGTTATTCACTTAATGCCTGGACTATTTGCTTTGGAAAGAAAGTGCCAATCTTTTTTTTAATTGCAATAGCCAACCAAAATTGAAGTCAAGTAAATCAATGTTCTAAGAAAGTGGATAAACAAAGTCCACAAATATATAAACAACATAACAACATTAGGCACAATCGTATCCAATCTCACCTTCGAATATAGATCCAAATGCTCTGGGGTAAGTTGAAGAAGCAGTTGAAATTTTGGCTTTTAGAATCTTAGATTTGGCCTTGTGGCTGGTTGGGTGAGGTCTGTCAAGGCTAAGTCATGCGCGTTTGTTGCTGCCTTGCTGCCCATATTAACACTACATACAAAATTATAGAGGAGACCAGTTATCAAAGCCATGGAGCCTGACATGAAAGGATAAGCATGCAAAACCCAGAAAAAAGAAAACATAATTAGGGTTCTTTGTTTTGAAATTGGGGGTTATGTTTCGAGAGGTCGGATTTGTAATCCAAAGTTCCAAACGGTGAAGATGAAGCTAGTACAGAGTAGGTAACATATCTTCAAATCAGCTCCATCCGACGGTTGGGATCGGTAAATCGGAGCTTGAAGGTGCAGCAAAGGCTTGTTTTTAAGAGATATTTCAAGTGATTTTGCTTTGAGATTTCATGTGGATGAAGAAGAGGAGGCAAAGGGGAGTTAACTCACGGCTGTTGAGGGCTTGAGCAGCATCGGAAGACTGGTTGGTGTTGAGCGGCGGTGAGAGGTGTCGAGGGACAAAACAATGGGGAGGAAGAAGAAGATAAAAAAACGAAATTTTCCTTTTCTTATTCGTTTTAATTTCTTTTCTTTTTTTGTTTTAATTTCTTTTTTTCTATAGAATTTTTTAAAAAATATTTTTTAAATCAAAAATATGATAACACATCAGCAAAGTTGACGGTGTTATTGTCACGTGGGACGATTTAATGGACCCTTTGACGGATACTAACGAAAAGAACTTGATTGCTCAGTTAACTTGAGGGATCAAATTACATATTTTTTTCACTTTGAGGACCAAAATGCTATGGTCCCAACCAATTTTGTACTTTTACCGTTTCAAAAGAAGAATACTAATCAATTACTCAATGCCAACACAGGAGTTTTAACAAAAAAAAATTCAAAAAGTTTACCCGAGGAGGAGGATTACCCAATAAATACACAAGAGCGAAGCAAATGGGAGCGATGGATTTGAACAAAAATGACTTTGAACCAAACGATCGATGGCTTTTTGCTTTTGGAGGAGGCAGTTGCGCAGCGCAAAATTTTTGGGCAGAAAATGAAGAAGAAATAATATAGATGAAAAATGAGAAAAAAAAAATCCACCAAAAGTGTCAAATACGTTTAACGTTTGAGGGATCACAAAAACGACGTCGTTTTTGCTTAATGAGACTTAAAAAAATGATTTGTCAAGGGTTCGATTGCTATTGTTACCATTCTCATGTTTTTATTGTTAAATTTTGTACTTTACCCAAGACAAGCAATTTCAATCGTGTATAATTTTTTTAACATTTCAATTATTTTACCGAAGACAAGCAATTTCAATCGTGTATAATTTTTTAACATTTCCATTATTGCCTTGTCAAGCAATTTCTTAATACTCAAATATAGATAGTTAAAATCAGTACTAAATCAGTACTACATAATGCTTATAGTTAAAATCAGTACTGCATGCATGATAATAGTTAAAATCAGTACTACATAACATTTCTCATATATAATAAGCTAATTTCATGCTCTTACTTAAGAATGAGCATGAGACAGTAGAGTTCAAATTCTAAAAAGCAGTAGCAAAACAAAGTCTTAGAGTTCAATGCATTCCCTATGTTTGTGGGGTACACTGTTGGTCGACACAGATGTCGAAGTTGCATCCTCTATTTGCCAATCAGCGGCCCTTTTCCTTGGTGCCTACTAAACAACAATAATGTTAAAATTAATTAGAATGTAAAAAAGGAATATGTACTGATATCATATGCCTACTAAAATGGTATATATAAGTAATTTGAATGACAAAATATTTCAATTTGAAAACAAAACTACCTGAGATTCGTCATCACCAGCACCATCACCATCACCATGACCATCACCATGTCCACTCCCACTCCCACTCCCACGATGCTGTCTGTACACATACTCTTGCAGCTGATCAATTTGCTACTGGAAGCCTCTTTGTCTAGCCTCTGCTGCCTCCTTCTCAATGCGGTAGTTTTCATTCACTTGCTCCAGATGCAGCAGCTTGGCTTGCATAGCTTGAAATTCGTCCATTGAAGGCAGGGGAGCTGAAGAACCAACAGCAACAGCAGCAGCACCAGAGCTTGATGCACCAGCATTGTTTTGGAAGAAACTTGTTGGCTGAGCGTACAACCCCCATCCCCGGAACCGGGAATATTTCTCTGGCCCGTGTATCTGCTCATACAACATATTTTCCTTGGAATGGACCTCTTGAGAAGTAAAGCAGTCATTCATCTCTTTATCTAAGAGATCCTTGGCCCTTTTCTATTATAAATAAAAACAATGACAACAATTAAAACCACAATACAGCCTACTGCAAAACACACGTCCAAACAATTACAACCTTTTCTTATTACATTACATGTCCAAAGGCACATGAGATAGTTGCAAAACACATACACATTCAACTCATCACTAGCATCAGGTTTGTAAACCAAACTCAATGAAGTTGAGACATACATATATATTGAATCAACGATCAAGTAAAAGCATGAACTAATTACCAACATGAAAAGCACAACAAATGCATTGGTCTTACCACTGATTCCGGAGCGGATCCGTTTTTTTTGGTATGAGTGGCGACATAAACGGATAGTCGCCCGACTTCCTTCCCTGCCTCCAAAGACTGCATAAATTCAAAAAAAGAATAAAACACTTAGTTTTGACCCTGAGTTTTGTTATTTCTTAATTCAGAAACTTCATAAAACACTTACCATTTCATGTCTCTTTCTAGCAAAGCTTTTGGAACCACTGGTGTGGGGATCAGATAGGCGCTGCTCTGCTAAGAGCAGCTTGCTTAGACTTATCCTGCCAATGACAACATATGTTTATGTCCATAATGAGAACAAGTATAGAACATTAAAGAAAAAGTAAGAACAATAGATCATCT
This sequence comes from Corchorus capsularis, assembly GCA_001974805.1. Classification (NCBI taxonomy): domain Eukaryota; kingdom Viridiplantae; phylum Streptophyta; class Magnoliopsida; order Malvales; family Malvaceae; genus Corchorus; species Corchorus capsularis. The sequence goes on along the minus strand of AWWV01015571.1, from coordinate 9,662 downwards.
AAAAAACCAAAACTGAAAAACAAAAGCCATACTTTTGCTTCTTCAGTGAACCAGTAATCAACTAAAGCATCCCATTGAGTCTTGACCAAATCATCGGTCTGACGAGCTTTAACAGCATCTGGGGTCATATTTTCGTCAAAATATTTTCTTTTCAGCTTGTTCTTGAAATCTCTCCATTTCTTGGAGACTGATTTTCTGATATGAGCGTCAGAAACACTAATAAGGTGAAATTTGTCCTGTAATACATACATGATGAATAATTAGCCAAGTGATTTTAACTTAGCTTAAAAATTAGAGATATTTTCAACACTAAAAATGAAGAAAGTATACCTTCACCCTTTGTACCACTCTTGCTTTCTCTTCAGGAGTTATCTTACTCCAGGATCGTACATTAAGAGGCAACAATCTTCCATTTTGGGCCAACTTTCCCATATGACCACCCAATAAGGATGCAGTGTTTCCGATGGGCTGCCCCAAGTCGTTGCCATGAACACCCACTCTCTCGCCCGGTTTTAGCTTGTAGACATCAGGGAGGCGGGTTTTGCCTCTTCTTCTACTCAGCACGCCCTTTTCATTAACTATTAAACATAAAAAGCAGTGTATTCAATAGAAAATACAAAGCTAATCAAACAATAGAAAACCTCAAATCCAATTCAGATCTTATATGAAACCTACTTCATGAAAACCCAGACCTAAAGCTCAAGCATTTCACACACTCAAAAAGAAAGAGTAAAATATCATAAAAGAAAATGATCACCAAAAAGTAACTTGACCATTAAAGAACAAAAAAAACAAGCAAAAGTCAGGAAGAATCAAACATAAATGAAGCTCCTTTTACATGCTCATAAGAAAAGCAAAGGCAAAAAACAAAAAACCTCAAAGACTTACTGATAACCACATTGAGAGCCTCCACAGCTTCTGGTATGTATGAACCATATGTCCCTCCTCTGCTCGAACTACCTCCTTCATCAGCAGGAGGTTGGGGGGCAGCAATGCTTGTGATTTGGATATCTTTAAATCTAAGACGAGGCATTTCTGCAATGCAAAGAAAATATCTTTGTTTAACATAACAAATCATTATTTTTCATCAAACAAAAGTTAGTAAACAGTGAAATATGTGTGTAGAAATAGCTACAAAAACTTAGCATATAAACACAAGCTTATGACACATATTATAGATGCTTGAAATTATTTTTGCATCAGCTTTAAATGTCTCCAAAACCAATTAAAGTTCAAGGTTGCAAAGCTATTATGTGGTTAGCAGCAAGGGTAACCACAAGCTTAAATTTAGTCTCAGATATTTGAAGTGGTCTTATATGTTTGATTAAACTACCACTATCATAATCTCTGAAAAAACTATCACTATAATTGACATAATTAGGCTTTAGGTCTTTGTTCTGGAAAAAAAAAGTTCTAGATTTTTGAACATGTCATTAATATTTTATATTTAATAGCAAACAAAATAATGCAATGGCATCATCTCCAATTCTTGTAACCATACATGCTTGGTATCAGGTAGTTTGTCCAGTTAACACAATAAACCAAAGAAATACAAAGGTATTTTATTGTTATTAAAACTACTTTTTATCACATAAATCAGCATTTAACAAATTAATAGTAATTCTAAAAGAAATACAGCTTCTAAAAGAAATACAGCTTAAAATACCTTATAAGTAGCAATATTTCACAAATGCCAAAAAAGTAGCATAAAGTAGCATTATGTCACTAACAACTACAAAAAAATATGATTTTTATGTGCTATTTTGTATGTTAAGTAGAAAGAGGGTGGCCACTTAGATGCTGGAATATAAGGGAAAAGAATTTCTAGATTTTTACTTTAATTAACTTAAAAGATATATGTAGCTATAAAGAAGAAACTAGCAGGAGAAGGATAGATCAGAGTAATCAGACAGACGCCAAAACACAAACGCACCTCAACACTCATTTGCTTTAAATTCTATATATTATATATAAATTTCAGAACAAATGCATTTCATTAAGATTGTTAACGGTTCAACAACTTTTCTTTCGCAAGATATAGAAGCAGTAACCTCAAGAAAGCAATAGCAAAAATTGTTAAACCAAACCCAATACCAGCAAAATGATGTGGACTATAAATATAGTTCAGAAGGTTTACAGAGCAGAAGAAAAGTTGTCAAATAGTTGAGATCTACTCAAAAGGAGATAAATATAGGTGTATTAACACTACATAAAAACTATAGAACGGTATACCATTTTAAAACACTATAAAAATATATAAAACTCACCTTTTCGTTCCTTGAATGCTTAACTTGAAGCAATCCTTGTACCAAGAAGCAGCAAGCAGAGAAACCCTAAAAAAACAGAGGCAATTTGTTTAATACACTGGGATAGTTTCAGGAGCAAAACCATAATTTAGAGAGATGAAAATGGGTCGAAATTGCAGTTGGAGGAACTGCCAAATGGGTGAAATATATAAAGGAAAAGGAATTAAGAGGGCAGCTTGTAGCAGGTTTGGCTAATTTAAGTAGTGCTGAAGGGTTGGTGATAATTGAAAGCGTCGACTTCAATGAAGGAAGAAGAAGAAGAAAAAAAGAAGGCAATTTCAGTTCGAGTTGATCTGAAAGGAAAACACAGGGAGTAAATTTTGATTCTCTGCAAACGCCACAAAAGTCAAGTCCAATCCATGGCGCATGGGAAATCGACGCCATCTTCTGCCACCTCTTTTTTGCACCGTAGACAAAAGAAGGAAACCAAGAAATAAAAGGTTGCAAGAGTTGAAGTGACGGCGAATATTAGGTTAGTCTAGGCGTTTTAGACCTGCAAGGGTGGAACTGACGGCCTGTTTTAATTTTTTGTTTTCTGGCTTTTTTAATAAGAAGTATTTTCTAATTACAAAAACAATATAAATATAAAAAAAAAACTTGGCTGCGGCATTCAGCCCCAAAACGCCACTGGACTGATGCTTATTGCGGCCCAAAATAAAAAAATCGCCTGGACCCATTAAACTCAATTTGAACCCTTACAACTTTGGGGCATTTTTTAAATGGGCCTCTAAAAAAGTGCCACCACAAGCCCGTTTTGGTGTAGTGTAAACTTGAAATCAAAAATTTTGAAACAGGAAACTTTTTGGTACCTGCCTCCTCAGCCCTGTATTTAAACTCCAATGCATTCCATATTTTGAGTGCAGACTCCTCGAATGTATAGAGATCGTAAAGACGATCTGACAGAGAACTGAGGATCAGTCCTCTACACACAACTTCATCTTCCTCTCTTTTCTTCCTTAGAGCAATCTGATCATCGGTATCATCATCACTTGGAGTAGCAATTGGAGTCAGATTAGGATCAAGAATGTAAAACACCTTTGCTGCAGTGAGCATGAATTTCAACTTGTCTTTCCATCTTGAAAAGTTTGCTCCATCAAAACGATCAAGGCGAACAAAGTCTTGATTCATAATCTTGAAGGTTTCAGAATCCATTGTCAAAGAAATAACGCTTTTAGATTGTTAGAAAAATAAGACAATGGTTAAAGAAAGGCTTGAAACACGTTGGATCAACGTTCTCCTAAAAGTGTTATTTGCCCCTTCTCCTCTGAGATTGTTGTAGAGTTAACGCAAATCGCTTTAGTGGATATGACAAGCCTCGGTTCTCTGCACCCAACAATAGTAAAGAGAAATCCAGATTGAAAAAAGGAAATTTTGATCTTGAACTTTTTTCTTCTTACGGTTGGTTTCTAAAGAATAAATGAGAGTTGTAGTTATTGTATATCTCTTTCATACTACATCTTCCAATTTATAACTTTGATGAGATATCTTTGTAGAGACATATCTCTTTAAACACATCTTTTTAGAAACAATATCTATACACTCAATGACAATTACAAGATATTCAAATTTGAACAAACTTCTCAAATAAACCAAACGGTTTCTATTAGTTAATTTTGCAACCGCAAAACTCTAACAATATATATATATATAATATTAATTGGTTAAATTAAGTAATTTTAAACACAACAAACAAACTAATTTAGTTCATATCACCTTTCTTAATTTAAAAAAATTGGAGAATTTAAAAGGTAAGAGAATATAATAAAATTAAGAAATTTAGGACTCATTCCTCAATACATCCGTCCCTGACATGGAATATTATATATATTGTATTATATTATATTATATTATATATTAATTTTTTTCATATAAAATGCTATTGATGGAAACAATAGCGGCTTTTCCAAAGCCATTGATCAACAGGGACTTAATATTACATATGTAATGTACTTTCAAATAGACCATATATCTTGCTTCCTCTATGTTTCCCAATTGTATCCAAAATGGCAATTTCATGTGTCAAGCAACATCATGAAATAATTGATATTTTCCTTGTGAACTCATAAAAAAAAGAGATAAACATGTTGATATACCTGTCTAATAATGATAGATTTTTGCTTTATATTTTTGTATTATAAATCAAAATATTCTTAAAATAAAATATTTTCTTTCAAAACAGTACTAATAGTCCATTTTCACGAATTATAAAATTTTCTTGGTAATTAGCCCATTTTGCCGAGAGGTGTTTGGCCTCGTCTAATGATAAATATTTACATTCAACTGTTTAACCCTAATTGCGCTATAAACGCTTGGCCACATTGCACATATTCTATTGATGATGTACCTATGTAGTTTGAGATAATTTCACATTGTACTCTGATACATTTAGGGTATTTTAACATTTTTGAAATCTCAATGAGCACCAGACACTTGTGGCGCATGATACTTGTACCGCATGTAACAACCTCAAGATAAAACATTAAATTTTAGATAGTTTTAATTGAATTAATTTTCTATTTTAAAAAAGAAAGAAAACAGTTTTTTGCAATATATATATATATATATATATATTATATAATGTTACCTCATCATAAAAGAATTTTTTTTTCTCAATCTCTAGCATATAAAGCACCTAGGTCCTTCGACGTCCATTCCTCTCCAGCAGTATTCATCTGTTATGGGTGAACGCAATTCCGAAGATGGTATAAAGGAGATGCATTTCTTTTATGGTGTAAATGTCGCCGTCCAACTCCACCTCTTCCCCAATTATGAATAGCATGTCGCGGAAAATAACCATAGAACTTTTCACATCTTTGATAATGGTACTTAACAAGCATGCTCCTGATGAAAATGTCTAAGTATGCTACTACCCAGCTGACCACATTATCACCTAAAACGGAGGCGATATAGCCTGATAAAAAAATCAACAACAAATAAAATACTTTCTTCAATGTTTCATGAACCTCTTCAACAGCTTGGCCATAAATTACTTTCCTATTCTTCCAATAAAATGGTATTGCCCCAAATTTCATATCAGTTGGATGTGAGCATATATTTTGTTATATACATAATATAATGAGATAATATTTAATATTCATGAGAAACCTTTTGTGTTGTAAGAAATCATAAAACATTTGGGTCAAAACTAACAATTACATGAAAGTTGAATTGAGCATTTTATATTAGATTAGAGTTAGGTTCTGAGCAGAATAGTGTACTTGTTCTACATTGTGTAAGTTTGATCGCGTCTAAAATCTCAAAGCTTAGTGCGGTTCTAATTTTTTGATATTTTGACTTGACATTTTTTGTGTAAGGGCATTAGTTTAACAACTTTTTATTTATCTTCACAACAAGATAAAGTTAAAAATCTGAAATTCAATTATGAACTACATTAGTTGCTTCGAAACCTGTTCGATATAATTTTATATATTATCTTAATCTTGTGGAACTAAGTCAAAAATCTAGTCATGGAAATAAAACCATTTACCAGCAAAATTCAGCCAAACAACGAAAGCTATGAGGTTTCTTTTGAACCTTTGCCAAAATGACAATTCCATTTAGAGTAATAGAACAAGGGAGGAAGTAGCTAGATTATGTATACATATAATATTAATTGCTTATATAAAGAATATCAAATATAACAAAAAAAAACTAATTTAGTTCATCATACCTTGTTTATAGTTTAAAAAAATTGGATAATTTAAAAGGTAAGAGAATAATAATTAAATTAAGAAATTGAATACTCATTCGTTAATCCATTCGCCCCTAGCATGGAATATTATATATATATATATATGTGTGTGTGTGTGTGTGTGTGTGTGTATTACATTATATTATGATTATTTTTTTTTCATATAAAATGCTATTGAAGCTAGTTTTTCATCTACCATCTTTAATATGCTAAGTTATGTCATTCGATAGAAATAATAGTGACTCTTCCAAAGCCATTGATGAACATGGATTTAATATTACATATGTCATGCACTTTCCAATAGACAATATATCTTGCTTCCTCCATGTTTCCCAATTGTATCCATAATGGCAATTTCATGTGTCAAGCACCATCATGTATTAATTGATAATTTCCTTGATAACTCATAAAATAAGAGATAAACAGGATAATGTATATGTCTAATAATGATAGATATTTGCTTTATATTTTTTTTATTATAAACCAAAACAATCTTAAAATAAAATATTTAGTTTGAAAACAGTACTAGTAGTCCATTTTTACGAATCAAATATTTTCCTTGGTATTAAGGCCATTTTGCTGAGCGGCGTCTGGCCTCGTCTAATAACAAATATTTATATTCAACAGTTTAACCCTAATTAGGCTATAAACGCTAGTCCCCTTTGCACATATTCTATTGATGATGTACCTATGTAGTTTGAGATTCTTTCACATTATGCTCTGATAGGTTTAGGGTATTTTAAAATTTTTGAAACCTCAATCACCAAATACTTGCAGTGCATGATACTTGTGCCGCATGTAACAACCTCAAGATAAAACATTAAATTTTAGATAGTTTTCATAGAATTAATTTTTTATTAAAAAAACATTTTTTGCAATATATATATATATATATATATATAATGTTACCTCATCGTAAAAGAATAATTTTTTTTTCTTAATCTCTACTGTATAAAGCAACTAGGTCCTTCGATGTCCATTCCTCTCCAGCAGTATTCATCTGTTATGGGTGAACGCAATTTCGCAGATGGTATAACGGAGATGCATTTCTTTTACCTTGTAAATGTCGCCGTCCAACTCAACTTCTTCCCCAATTATGAATAACATGCCACGGAAAAAATAACCATATCACTTTCCACATCTTTGACAATGATACTTAACAACCATGCACTTGATGAAAATGTCTAAGTATGCTACTACTCGGTTGGCCACATTATCACCTACAACGGAGGCGATATAGCCTGATAAAAAATGCACAACAAATTAAATATTTTTTTCAATGTTTCATGAAGTTCCTCGACAGCTTGGCCATAAATGACGTTTCTTATTCTTCTAATCATTTTTCATATTTCTTCAGTAGAATGGTATCGCCCCAAATTTGATATCAATTGGATGTGAGCATATATTTTGTTAAATACATAATATATAGAGATAATATTTAAGAAATCTTTTGTGATGTAAGAAATCATAAAACATTTGGGTCTGTGTGAGCCTTTTTGTGTGAAAGCAGGCCTGGGTCGGCTCTTAATGGGTTCGGGCCCAAGCCCAAATATCGTAGAAGAGATATTGGGTTTAAAGGTGAGATTGAGACCAAATTTGAAAGCACAAAACGCTGGTTGCTATTCAAAGAACAATTCCCGCCGCAGGAAATGGTTAAAATAGAAGATGAACTGAGAAAGATGAAAAAGATGAGCAAAATCCCAGAAAATGTACAGCTTCGCAAGAAATGAATCTGAAAAACTTCTTTATTGATTAAATACTTATGGGAAACAGATTGGGTGTGTGATTTGGGAGAAAGAAGAAAGAAACATTTGAGAACAATGGAATCGAAATACAAGATTTTGACAGTGGAGGAAAACACTGATTTGGAGAAGATGAAGACTGATTTCCTTATTGTGTTGAGCAGAAATTTTAGGGTTCTTGAGAGATTCTTGATGAAGATGATGATTCCTGTATGAAGTGATGGATGTTCATGTGCGTATTGAGTTAGCTGCCATTTTTGCCGTTAATTCCCCCTTTTTATAGCTCCTCTTCGGACTTGTCGAAAGTTTTGTCCGATGGTCTCTAAGGCTCTTGCTTTTTTATTGATGCAATGTTTAGGCCTTAGGTCAAAGGTGGAGAATCTTCTAGTTTGAGGAAAGCAACGATGGCCTCTTTTAGTCTTGAAACCAATCTCCTCTCTTTGTATTCATATGTCGCTATCGTCGACGGCAACATCTCATTTGGTTTGCCGAGGTTTCCTCCAAAGTCAAATTTGCTTTGCCTTTTGATTCCACTTTCTGCACCCTAGCCGATTACCCCATTTGTGTTTAGGAACAACCTCCAAGCATGGTTGCTTCTTTCAAAGGGATAATCGGAGGAGTTTCTTTCCTCTTTTGCCTTCCAAGCCACATCTCCCAATGAGTTTCCCGCTGTGGGCTTGGTCCACAGTAGCCCTTAGACCTGCGATGAAGAGTGGTTAGCACTTAATCCCTGCCATAAATGGTTAAATATAAGGGAATTTGCAATTAAGTAAAATGCTTCCCTTAGATGCTTTCCTCTGCAGGAAACTGATATGCTGCAGCAGGGAATTGAGTATTGTGCCTTTTGTCTTCATGCCTTTGTTGTATGCTTAGTTGGCAAGGCCCCATCGTTTTGGGCCTTCCTTGGGCCAAAAAGTGGACTTTGAAAGGCAAGCCCCCAAGTGTGATGTGTATAGGATATGAGCTTTATTATTTATATATGTATATATATAAATAATGGAATATTTGACAAGGCCCATTAAATATTTAGGAACCTTAGTCATGTAGAGAAGAAAATTGCCCTGTGTTACATGTGTTTGGGGACTTTAGTATAGATGCCTCTGTGTTTAGGGACTTTAATATAGATGCCCTTGTGTTTGAGGACTTTGATGTAAATGCCTCTGTGTTTAGGGATGAATACCCTTGTGTTTGAGGACTTTGATATAGAATTGCCTCTGTGTTTAGGGACTTATAAATACCCATGTGTTTGAGGACTTTAATTATTGGGTAAGAGTAATGGGCTTTTGTGTGTGTGAAATATTTATGGGCCTGATCGAGCTCAAATTATGAATATTTTTATAGCTATTTTTCTATACCTTTTACCACTTTTATATGCATTTATACCTTATTTTCTAAGTATTTGTGTTTTTAGTCTTTATGAGAAGTGAAATTGAGAATTTGCTTATTTTCACTACTTTTGGAGCTATTTTGATTACTTTTTACACAGATATTAGCAAAGTAATTTTGAGTATAGATTTGGAGATGCAAAGTTCGTGTTTGAAGATTTCTTGAAGACAATTTGAAGATTTGAAGATCATTGAAGAATTATTTCAAGAAGCAAGAATTGAAGACTGGAGCTAAAATTGCAAAGGATTGAAGCCAAGCCCAGATGAAGCCCTGAAGCTAAGGAATTTTGGATTATTTATATGGGAATATACTTAGCCCATATAAACCTATAATTGGAGTTAAAATCCCAATTTGTGGGTCTAATATCCAAAAGAATATCCAAATCCCGCATTAATCCCGTAGATTTGCGATATAAGCCCGTTTTCAGTGCAGTCTCGGTAGAAAGGCCATAACTTTATGCTCAGACGTCCGTTTTAAGCCCATGAGTACTCGTTGGAAAGCTAACTCCGAGCTCTACAACTTTCCTTTGAAGTATAA